>BJBW01004270.1:0-263154 GCA_004320125.1 Scolopax mira
CCTTTCAGGGAGTTGTAGAGGGCAATGAGGTCTCCCCTCAGCCTCCTCTTCTCCAAACTAAACATGCCCAGTTCCCTCAGCCTCTCCTCATATAACTTGTTCTCCAGATCCCTCACCAGCTTGGTGGCTCACCTCTGGACATGCTCCAGCAGCTCAGTGTCCTTCTTGTGGTGAGGGGCCCAGAACTGAACATAGACCTCAAGGTGAGGCCTCACCAGTGCCCAGGACAGAGGCACCATCACTGCCCAACTCCTTCTGTTCTTGATAAAAGCCAGGATGCTGTTGGCCTTCTTGACCACCTTTGCTTTCCTTCAGAGCAAAGAGGAGCCTCCCGGGGTGGGGGACACCCTAACTCTGGTGCAGAGGGACAGCAGTAACACCAGTGGGCAGAGCCCAGCCTGCTCAGGAGAAAAGTTTTAGCCCTCAGGTGTCAGAGGTGAGGAACAGAAAGGTTCCTCCATGGACTTAAGCTGCAATCAAAGGTGATCTCACAACAAAACTCAGGCAAGCAGGCTTTGGGAAAAGCTTCCCGTGCTGCAGGTCAAACCTCCTGACTTTGGGCTTTGCATGAATGAGGAGAGTCTGATAGGCTCCAGCTGCATGATACAGGGCAACTTTCATAACAGAAGAAAATTATAACTGTGTGCATGCAAGAAATTCTTCCAAGTTAATAGAACTAACAGTGTGTGTATAGTTACTCAGATGATTAAATTTTCAAGGCATTCAGAACAATCAATTTCATGGTGCCTAAATATAAAAAACCATTAGATTCTCTAAAACTGTTATTTTGAATACTTTAGAAATCAACAAGATGTTCCTTTTTATAACAAAGAAACATTTGTTTAATATGTTGAAGCAAATGGATTTTCTCTGTCAGTGATTAGACTCTTTCTTCAGTTCTTTTTGGTTAACAGAAATTTTGATTGTCAATCAAATCTTACATCTCTGTACTTACTATCCAAACAGTCACCTAGAATTTCTTCCCCTAGTCACGTTCCTGCCATAAAATAAATTAATGACACAATCAATCATTCATTTAGAACACGAAGGAATGTTCCTTAATAATAGTTTTTGTATTAACCAGCTAAATTTGAAATATAATTTAGCATCTATCTAATTAGAATAGTCACATACACTCATACAGTAGGTGCTAAAATAATTTTTCATAACCTCAACCGAGACTTTCTGTAACCTGGAACTCATGCCAATAGCTTGAGTAGTTACATGCAGCGTTGCAGCCAGATTCCTGGCGAGAAAAAGAACGAGACAAAACCTTTGAAGCTGTACCTAATTTTAAAAAAGAATCTCCCTTTTTCCTCAGATATCTGCTAATATCCAGAGCGGCCTCTCTACACACCTGTCGCACTCCTGATGTCTCACAGACAAGGAGAGAAGTTTCTATGTGGTATCCTAGAGGCAGTAGAGCAAATTCGTTGATGAGGAGACATGTTCTGATTTTTATTTATTAGTCTATAAAATCTGCCTAGTGTAGCCTAGTATGGCCACCAAAGGACCCAAAACACTTCGAAAGGCATTTCTGCTCAGTAACCACTACAGTTCAATAGATTGGATTCAATATTTCTCTGGGGTGCAACACCACTCTATTAACAGGCAGGGAAGCCGTGAGCTGAGCACCTCTGGGCCTGACCTTCACCAAGTAGACGTGCAGCATCTCAGGATGAAGCCCTCTATTGCTTTGTAGCTGCCTAATAGGATTTCTTTTCTTCTTCTTCTACAGAACCTTCTTTTTCTAAACTTGTTTCCTGTTTCTCAATAGTTAATGCTGTTCTCTCTCTGCACTTTGGTAGAAAACATTTTGGATGACCTCCTACCACTTGACTTCATGATAAGTCTCAACATGAGGAGACAATCTCCTAGTTGTTCAACACATTTTTAAAAACATGAAGGCAGAAAATAGCTCCATATCTACATTGCAATGCCTGTTAACATTGACTAGAAGTCAATTTGGTTTTACTTAATCTACCTGCACTGTCACGGGTACTTAGATCAGGATCTGCACCACGGGAACAGTTTTTACACCAACTTCATTTTTTTTTACGTGGAATGGCTCATATTGTTCGTTTGCATAAGAATTAATGCTCAGTGCACAAATAACTTTAACAACTCTAAAAACCCTGCTGAAATAACCACAGTTCTGCTGATTTGGCAGCTAGTGCATGGTCTGAGAGATTTTTTGTTTTGTTTTTCCTTCATTTACAGAGCTAGTGCTAAAGCTGTTAAACTTTAGTTCACCTAAACATCACCGGCAATTCATATACACCCTGGGAGTTTTTGTCCTCTGACACAAAATGCTAGAGTTTAGCATTACTAAACAGCTAACACCTACCAAAACAATATTTGACAAAGATTTTTTCCTTATTAAAAAGAGGGAAATAGAGTAATATTTTAAATATTACTGCACCATGATTATTCATAAACACTTTCTTTTTTTCATCCTGCAGAGCAGACATTAGTATTTCCAGGCTGATCAGACTATTTTTGCAAATCCCCCACTTTACAAGTTTCTTTCTTAGTTACTGTACAGAATGTTTTGAGAAGCTCACGTTCAGCTTGTGCTAGAATTAACACTCTGGTTCTGACTAACCATTACATTCTTGAATACAAGGCAGTTTGTGGCAGGCTGTAATTCTGGCTGCAATCAGTAGAGATTTTCTCATGACTTTTAAACAGGTAGGTGTGACATCAATTGATCTTTGCCTATAGGAGAACTAGAGAAAAAAATAAGGAAAGAGGCTCACAGTCAATCAAACCTATTCTAACAAGAGCTGTTTTGAAGGCACAAAGCTCTTTTCTAACTGAAAACCAACCTGCTCCCTGTTCTGAAAATAGGAACTCCATTTCACACACCAAAGGGTCTCGCTCACCGACATGCTGTGCCTGCAGTTGTATTTTGCCAATGACAAGGCAATGCTGAAATAAGCTGCAATGCAACAGCTTGAATCTGCATTCACAACTTGCAGAAACACAGGTAATTGCGTGTTCTAAAATGGCTTGAAATATGGTTTGCTACCCGTCCAGGCAATACAATAAAACCCAAGAAAAGTGAAATAGAGTATAAGTTAAAATTTTAATTAGATGAAATACACTATTTGCTTCATTCCATCTTGCCTTTCTTCTCTTCTCAACACCCATTTTGAGATAATTTCTAGCATCCTCATGAACTGCAAGAGTTATGGGTGAGTGTTTTATATCACATGAAAGGCAGAAACTGAATTTCACCTCTGAATCACACTACCGTATCTGTGGATTCCTTTCCTTTGGTAATAATGCAAGTTTGTCCTCCTTCTAAAAGGGATTTTTCCACCACCTGAAGGTCACATGCATATTAGAAAAGTGCACCAGACCAGGTAAGCAGGAGAACCTGAGCCAAAGCATATAAATTATAACATGTATATCATGTTATAGTAAAACAGTTTTGTTATCTTCATACTCTGAAAATAGTTTCTTCCTCTTTCAATTACAGAGGAACAACCAGTTTCTTAATAGGTAAAACCACTTTGAAGTTAAAGCTGAAGATAAACCATATAGCAGATTTAGTGCAGTGAGTTTGATTGAATGTATGCTTTAGTCTCTCAGAGAAAGCAAAACCAGAAAATTATAACATAAAAGGAGACCAAAGTCTGTGCCTAGTCCATGCCTGGAACATTTTTAGAGCTGGCAGATTTACTTCATTCTTCCACATATTTTTGCAACTTCCATGAAATTGTTGTTATTACTATTGCTGTTTCTGGTACTTTCTTTTGGATGTTGACTACCATCCTTTGTGTATGTAAAAAGAGAATTTGCTATATTATTTATCCATGATGCGTCCTACCATGAACTGTTACCATCTGACTCTCTGACTTATTATTTGGAATTAGAAATAGAGCAAGGTTCTTATAACTTGCAATAATTCTTATAAATTCTTATAAGATGCAATAATCCCCTTGAGTCTAGCTTGTACAGTATTGTCAGGTGTTAAATTGATCACAATAAAGCATCAAGCTGCACAGAGGATGTTTGGAAGAGCAGTTCTACAAGGGGTAATAATTTGCTTCCAAGCCTTCCGGAATAAGATGTTGACTCTGTATTCAACTATTGAAAATACAGCTTGTATTTACAAAATCTTCCTCATCTTCATCAATTCAAGCTGACAGTCTGTATGATGGGAGAAGAGTCAGACTGATGGTTTAGGAATAGCATTTAGGTAACACGACTCATAAGGTGCAGGGAAAGGTGGCCAAGACCAATAACTGTCTGGCTTTGTTGGATATAAAGAAGTCTATGAAACTAGTAACCAGGCAGGTCACTCTGGTTCTGCTTGAAATTCTGCCTTAGAGAGATATGAAAAGTGATGCTGAGACCACGCAGTCTGAGCTTCCCAGGGATATATTTTTCTCAAGAGAGTTACAGTGGCTTAATCTACTCTAAAATTTATGCAGAAAGGTGAGAGCCAAGAAGAATGCCAAGTTGCTACCCTCTAAACATTGTTATAAAGAAAAACTTCTTTGATCTGTTTTTAGGTTAAATCAAATTCTTGAAAGGAAATCTGGAAAGTCAGCTTTGATCACAAATAGCCCCCCTTCTTAGCCCAGTATTTTATGAGGACAGCTTGTACACACCGACTCAGCCAGTGAAACCCCGATGACAGTCATGAAACCAGCGTATAACCACAGATAAAAGGACACTGTCAGTAAAGTACATCTTTGGAAACCATCCCAAAATCATGTCTATGAGAGATGGGCACTGCAATGATGGTATGACACTGGGAGAAGGTTAAAATGGGCCTTTCTACTCACTGAGCAAGTTGGCACCTTCCTGCCCTCCAGATGGAGTGAAATGGGAGTGTATTCCGAGCAGCAAGGGAACTAGATCACAACTGAGCATTTCTGAGATTGCAAACGATCCTGGCTCTTGGCAAAGTTTGGACCTACACTTCAAGGCCCAAACTGAGTCCCAGGAATATCTACAACAGAAGCTTTATTTAGCTTCAGATCAGGACAGAAAAACACCTGTCCATACTATGATTATACCCTTCCCAAATTTCTTATTGGATGTTGTTCTGACTGAAGGTTTCAGTATCATAAGTTGTAATGTAATTATCTCTTTGAACTCTACAATTCATTGCCTTTGTTCACACAATGATAAACTGTAATTTTATATTATATTTTAACTGGAACTAGAGTTACTAACTTCTGGTATCCTGCATGCTCCCTTGAATAGGTCAGTTGACTTGATGTAAAATCAACAGTGATCAAGATTTTTTCAGTCTTCAAAATAAAAACAAAATCAATGGTAAGTATCCAAGACTCATGTCTAGTTTCCTTTAAAAAAATTCTGTCACTCTTTTGAAAAATTCTTATAGTATAACTGTACATGTATATCTGGTTAATGCCTAAACTTTGAATGTACATTGCCTAATGTACATTAGGTTAATGCCTAAACTTTGAATGCCTAAACATGTACATTAGTTGGACTAATTAAGCGAATTTATGAAAGAATTCTTTGTTTTGCACATTGGATAATACGATTCTGAGCTGTATTTACTCTTGTTACCACTGGGTTGGATGAGTGACGTACTTCTTGCAGCTGTAAAAGGTTTTCTTTATACCAATTTCGCAATGAATTTATGGTGAAGGCTGAAATCTGTTATTACTTTTGTATTTATGGTAGGCTGAATAATAAACGTATTGATTTCATTTAATGGAAGCTTTTTCCCACCTGTGATTTTGATTCAAAATGTTTTATTTGCAACCTGAAAGGCTATCCCAGCATGTCAGAGGTGTATCTGAAGATACTGTTATCACAGTGTGTCATACAGTTCTCTGGTACAGCTCGCTAAAGATGATGGCTGAGATTAAATACAACCCACTTGGCAAAGGGCAGATGGCAAACAATTGCGTTTGACCTTTGTCAAAAAATGCTCACTCACAACTGCCTCTCATCACATCCTCCTACAGCTTTCCTGCGGGACCAAAAAAAAAAAAGCATTGGCATGTTCCATGCAACCCTGACTGTGAACTGATGCCCTGCCTGCTAACACGGAGCGCTCGCTCCCTGTCAGTCCCAGCCCTGACAGCCACTCTTCCCTGACAAAATTTGTAATAACCACACGCCATATTTCCAACTTTTACCCCAACTCTTTGCTTCAGAGCCTTTTTAACATGATTTGTAGTAGCTGCACACAAATTATTAACGAACAAGTTGGAAAAAAAGGCACTTAATTTAATTGCATAAGATTTATAACAATGTTTTCTATTAGACTCGAAGTTGGACACACATCTGAACATTCATCAAACTCGACCTGTGGTTAACTCTAAGATTTTGGGACTGGTCATGAAGGTATCTTTAAACCTCATCACACAGTTCACTCTTATCTGCTCTGTCAATAAACAAAAAAAACCTGGTATGTCAATCAATCTTTTAATATTTACCTTTATCAATTATTTTTTCTTTATCTTCTTTTTTCTTATGATAGTAAATACACTGCAAGGACTGCTAGTTCAGGAAGATGCAAACATAGGTCTCATATAACAGCACATGAATAGTATAAGTGTGTTGAGAGCATGCATGGCCATATTGTCATTTACATCACTGCCATTTTACTTGGCAAAGAGGTCATAAATGTAATTATTTCCTCTTTTTAAGCACCCTTTAAAAAGTTGAGTGAGCCTGGCTGGAATGTAAGTACTATTTTTTTTTTTTCAATTTATCACTAGAGAAATATAATTTTGAAATACCTTAGGGCCAAAGCTGGAATACAGCAACCACAATCACACATTACATGAGAGACAATAGCAATTTTTGTTTCTTTTCCTCCAACCCAGTACATAAACCAGTGGTGTCCTGAGCCCGAGAGATTATGAAAAAACAGTTTGAAAGAAGACTTTTTTGTTTTACCTGAGATGAACCATCCAAGAGCAACACATGGAATATTTAAACTGACAGGAGAGAGAGGAAAGCTCTGTGTCATTTAATGAGGAAAATGAAGCCAGAAGGTCGGACAGTTCAAGCCCACAGGTAGCATTCCCGGGGCTGCTCTGTGGAAAATCCATTGCCATCTAACCTGTAGATATGATACTGAAGCAAGACAATTGCCTGGATGCCTTTAGCACTTGCAGGGCACAGTACACAGTGTGTTCCTGGGAAGGCTGGTCTGACTGTATGACATGCCATGGGTTTTCCTTGCCACATTCCCACAAGTTGAGTTTACCAGATAGTACCTACTTGAACACACAGTCCCATGTACCTGTACGTAAGCTCAGGCTACAGGGGTATTCCTGATGACTTCAGCTATTTAACTGAGTAAGGGACCTTCTCAGGACCAAATCATAGAATCACAGAATAGACTCATAGAATTGTCCAGGTTGGGAGGGACCTTTAAGATCATCTAGTCCAACCATCAACCTAACACTGATAAAAACCAACACTAAACCATGTCTTTAAGCACTGTGTCAAGCTGTCTTTTAAATACCTCCAGGGATGGTGCCTCAACCACTTCCCTGGGCAGCCCATTACAAGGCTTAATAACCCTTTCAGTGTAAACATTTTTCATAATATCCAATCTGAACCTCCCCTGGTGCAACTTGAGGCCATTTCCTCTTGTCCCATCACCTGTGACTTGTAAGAAGAGACCGAACCCCCCTGTCTACAGCCTCCTTTCAGGGAGTTGTGGAGAGTGAGAAGGTCTCCCCTCAGCCTCCTTTTCTCCAGGTTAAACATACCCAGTATCCTCAGCCTCTCCTCGCAAGACTTACTCTCCAGACCTTTCACCACCTTCATTGCTCTAAATCCAAAAAGTAAGTTAATTGTAAAGAGCATAAGATATGTGATAAAGCATTATTTCTTTCTATGACCATGGACTCCAGCAACCAGAGGCTAACAGCAGACTAATTTGTGAGGGAATAATACTTTTCCCATTGTCAAAACCACTGCCAGTCTCATCTCAGGCTCCTGAGTCTTTGTCTCTTATAAAAGAGCAGCATATTACCTCCCCCTGAACTCACTCCTTGTTTAGTCTGGAGTTGCCAGGATTCGGCCTCAAGGCTTTTCTCCGACTCCAGGTAAACCACAGCCTGCCAATCTGGAAATTCTTCCCTTTCCTGCATGTTTTATAGACACACTCATCCCAGGAGGTAAATAAGGACTATTCTCAGGTGAACGGACAGTGCCCATCCATGGCTATAAGGCAAAAAACCATCCCAAAACACGTAACTTCGCACTTGCAGAAATCATAACATTTTAAAACTGCATGTGGAAAAGAATAGTCTATATAATGCCATACAGAAGCAGAGCAGCATGCCCCAAAAGGGAGTATTTTATAGCCTGCTGAATTTCAAAAGCTCAGGTTAATTTTAAGAGTTACTGGGACTCCTCACACGCTAAAGTACTTTGCCGAACTGTGACAAGATGAAAGGAGGTGAAAGTAATGAGCAGCTTGAGGGTGTATATTTGTTTTAGTCAGAGGAGTTTTATCATTGACTTTAATGATGCCAGGCCTGTACACCCAAAATGTGTGTGTATTTTGGGTATACCCAAACAGCCAGTTATGTATTTGCATACATTATGAGGCTAATAAGCCAGTTTAAAAGTATAATTGTACATCAGAAGCACAGGCAGCACCGTAGCACCGCCAGCCTAATTGGTACATCTTTAGCAGATTATGATGGTTCCCTTTATCATTTTACATCTGTTTCTGCTTCAGCAAAGATCTGTATGTCTTACACTAGTCTGATAAGCTTAATTTTAGGTATATTGTTTTCAGCTGTAACAACAGCTGAACTGACAACCAGTAAACTGAAGGCATGTTTTCTCTTTTGTCTTGGTTTTATTTTTTTTTTCTTTCCATTTTACTAATTCCTTTAATTTACTTATTTATACGTATTTTACAGCTTTGTTCAAATTTGTATCTGTGGCGGGTTTACAGCACGCTGTGCTTAACTCTGTAAAGCCAGACTGTTCTCTCCTATGTAGTAAAGCTTTCCACATTATGCATGTTGTGTTTTATTTCACTGTTTGGAGGACCTTTTATGAAATCAGCAGCTAGACGGAAGGAAATCATTTGCATACTTGGCTCCATACACCTGGAATTCCTTAATTTTAGGGATTAACAAAATGAGTCTAATAAAAAGCATAGGGTCTTGTTAATCAGCTCTGTAAACTCCCTTCATTAGCTGTTACTTGCTGCCAACATGAGTGCACATTTCAGGAAATTTACATTGTGCAGGTCAGTTATTACTATTTTATGAACTGATTTCTAATTTTATGTGACACAGTTTGTGTTTTTAGTGTTCCTAAAAGTTAAATAACTTTTTTAAAAAAAAAAAAAAAAAGTCTCAGATAGTATGTGCCCTTGTGCAGCCTCATTCATGACACTTTCCATACATTAGATCTATAATAACATCAGTTTACTGAAACTGACAATACAATATAGCATCATTAATATAGACACGTGCATTGTATTCCAGTTGATGTGGAAAACTTTCCTTCAGACTATAAAATATGGGTTATAAGCACCTGAAGGTTTGTAATTTTTGTTCATATATTTAAGCCAAAGCAGGAAAAGATTTCTAAACTTATTATGAAATCCAGTGATCATAAACACTTTCTCTTAATATATCTATCCTACTAGAATAAGGATAGCTCATTTTTCTCATTGTAGTTCTTCAGTGTAAAGTTACTCTTAATTACTGCTTATTCATACTCTGAAGACCTGATCAGAGTCCTAACGAAGCATTTGTGGACATTTTCCCCACTGATTTTAATTGGCTTCTATCAGCCAATTCCAAGGAATATCTGGGAACCTACTATTTTTTTTTTTTACTAATAAAATGATGAGAATCTTAAATATATCAATGCTGTGCTTGTAGCAATAAAATTCCTCCTTCCCTCTTCTCAATTCTTCCTTCCTCAAAAATCAGATTTTGGAGGGTTTTTTTACCTGCTGAAATTGATGCCTGCCCTTCAAGATTGGAAATAGCCTGTTCCAGTCATCTAGCAGTTGTAAATAGCAAGTTTTTAGATGCATTAACTTCTTCCTGACTACCAGATTATACATGGACTTTGAACATGACTGTATCTGTCATGCTGGCGTTACAAATTTTACTGGACTTCAAGCTAATGCTCTTTCTTTTTAGAACAAAGCAAGTTTAACCAGTGAGGGAAAACGGCCCCATATCTCTAGTGCAAAAATGTATGTCTCAAGCCCTGGAGTGCCTTGGCCTGAGGATGTGACACATTGCAAAGAAATGAATCGTGGAGGTTGAACAAAAGGAAAATGTAACCTGTAACTAGGATGTATTCATCTCCTGAGCATCCTCCTACCACCTTAACTTTATTTTAACATTTTATTTTATCACGTCAAGCACACAAAAAATGGCTGAAGTAGCTTAAAGTTGAAAAGAAGTATCTGTAATTAATAAACATTGCAAGAAGTATCTGTAATTAATAAACATTGCAAGAATGCACAAATTTAAAAAAAACCCCACTTTAAATGCTTAAAGTCTTAGCGGTAGTAAGATTCTGATGGATATTCTAAGAGCAAACCAAGGGACTAACTTCAAATAAATTATTCATTGTGAATTATTCAATTCTCTCTAACATTGTTACCTAACACACAGAAGTGTCATGACAATTAATATGTTCAAAGCAATTCAAGAGACGGAAGGTATGATGAAAACACTAAATATTCCTGTTGTATTCAAAATTGTTTTTTCCTGCATATGCAAGAAAAGATGCAGACAATTTTTCAGAAATTGAGTTTCATTATAATTTCACACTGGTTTTGAGAACTCTTATACTACATTGAGTACATAGACTGTTTTCTTCTGGAAAAACAAGCATACTTTCTTGCGAGTTTTTAAGTTAAAACAATGTGCTAGTTCTACTGGTGACAAGGTTCTCTCAAATATTTGCTCTCTATTAGATGGCTATATTACAACACTTCTATTATAATTATATCTTTTCTCCCAACTCCTTTTATGTTATTATAGGTTTATTTTATCTGTGTCAGGTAGTTGCACTTTGTACTTCCCTATTTCCCCATTATGAAAAAAGGAGCTTCTCAGGAATTCTTATGGAAAAATCCTGAAAAATTTTTGCAATTTTCAGTAATTCATGAAGAGAAAAATGACTTCTTGGGCAGCAATGTCAGTTATTTGTGGGTGTGTCTCCCTTTTGGGAATACATTTTAGTCATTTTTTTTAACAAATTGAACTTTCTTTTTCTGTTTCCCGAGAGGATGCAATTTTTTTCTTAGAAACTAAAGAGAAGCTTTTGCAAGTCTGTATTTAATACTAAGAAGTAATACCACGTAATATTTCTTACAGCTGCAGCTTTGACAGATTAACTTTGTTGACATTTTGCATGTACATATATATTCTATTTCCAAAATAATAATAAAAAAATCAAAAATAATTAGTATAAAGACATGCAGAAATCAGAAGATGTTGCTGTCTCAGATAAAATGTAGTGGACTTTCAGAAGCCAACAAGATATTAACCTCTGTGGGGGTAAAATTCCTTGGTACTTGAACTAGAGTACACACTACAGAAAAGAAACAGCTCTTAGAAATCCCTGGCAACTAAAGACACACTGTATAGTGGCTGACCCCATGAAACTGCTCCAAAACTAGTATCTAACTTTTTTTTTTCATGTAACTAAATTATTAGGTTTAGTATTTTAAGCTACTCAGGGAGATGAATAAGCTGCTTTATGTTGCCACAAAGCAGACTGAATAGCAACTCTACATCTGGCCTGACCTTAAGAGCATAGTGATCTTTAAAATGAAGATACTATCCGTGCAGAGCTGAAATAAAAAGCCTGAACTCTTCATCACGTGTCCTTGTTTTAAGCTGGTGGCCAATACTAACAACCAGGAGAAGAAAATTATTACTTCAGAAAGTTCTGCTTCATAGTCTTTCCTTCATAAATTCTCACTTTTCTCCTCTAGAGAGCTGCAGAGCTATCCAAGCTACCCAGAGGTCAAGAGATTATATTAAAAAATGGACAATTTTCAAGTGTTTTGGCACTGTAACTATGACCAGGGAAAGCTACCTGATGCGACAGCAGGATACAAACCCTCCTCCCACTTCACACAGATTCTGACCGCACGCTACCCACTCGTTTCCATGTTCTCAAATATTTTGTTACAAATGACAAGGCTGAAAGGTAATTTTCAGAAAGTCTGGGGCATTTCCAAAAGCGTCTTTAGGCTCTCCCCTACTTCGCACATCTATTAACCAATCTTAGCGCCAAAAATACTTTATACTTCTGCATATGTGTTCTATATCTTGATGAATCACAAATTCACCTTTGGCTTCCCTCGAAGACGAATCCAAGGATAAAGGATAAGGCAAAAAAATTAAAAAAGAAAGGAAGGAAGAAAACCAGTTCCCAAGTTGTTAGCCCCAGCCCTGGGGCTATTAGCCCTGGGGGTATTAGCCCTGGGGATCGCACACTGCTGCTGCAGCTTTGTCTGGTGTCACTGGGTTGCTGTCCAGCTAAAAAAAAAACCAAAAAAAAAAAAAAATGCTGCCTAAAGAAGAGCATATTGCCAATGCTGGCTGCCAACCTTAGAACTAGTGATAATCCAAATAGCACAAAGTGCCCATTATCAGTTCCTTCTCTGAACAGCCCATTAAAAACAGCTGTGCAGATAAAAGAACTGGAGAACTTTGTAGCAGAAATTAAGCAGAGAGAGAATGTGGTGATTGGAGCCAGCCACTGCCATTTAATTTCTGTGAAAGAAGAGTAAAAAAAAAAAAAAGAAAAAGAAAGAAAAAAAAAAAAAGGATAAGACTCCAAGTTATGAATGGGAAAGGAAAGTTGTATGCCTGCCTAAAGCACTGAAAACCATTGTGGAAGAGGATTTCCGAAGACAGGAGGTCTTCATTAAGATTTAGGGGCTAATCCTAGAGTCCACTGCTGTGAGCTGGCAACGTGGGTGCCAACACCTGAATGACAGCACAGAGATACAGACACCATCATCTCTCCACACACGTTCCCACAGGGGCACCCACGCACAGTGCTCCCCAGAGGAAATGTCACCGCTCTGTTGTGGTGGAGCCACCGGGGAACAAACTCAAATCTTTTCTGTAACAGGAAAATGATTCACGGCAAGTTACATAAAACTTTGGGTCCTGTGTTTATCAAGCTGCATCTCCAAAGCAACATGAGGAAATATTGGCAACGAGGTGCTTTGGAGCCCCCGGGTCGTTTTATGTCTCAGTCCAGCCATAAACAAACACGGTTTCCTCCGTGAGAGTCTCAGTTTCACAGACAATAGGGCTCTCCCTCCTCCGTTACTCAAAGTGCATTCAAATAATTTCAAAAGAATTTACGAGAGCTGCTCTGCTAGACCATGTCCTCTAGCACAGCCTGTCGGAGAGACACAGAGGCATCACAGGCTCGCAGCCTCTCGTATCTTTTACTTAAAGCCCAAATCATCCCTTTTCCTAAAAGATATTTTGCTTGGACAACTGAAAAGATGAAGGGTAGCTGTCACTGGAGACTGACCTCCTCAAACAAGTCCAGTGTGGTGGAGTAGAGTATTTTGAACATATCTCTTCTGGTACAAAAGTCTGATGTCTCATTTTAAAGACGACGGTCCTTTTGGACTCTGTAACAACTTTTTCTGTAAAAGTACTCATCATTAGTATAAATAATAGAAGCAAAGTAATAATTTGTGGTATTATTTCTTCTAAATTTTAGAAATTAAGTTTTTGAATTCAACCCTTTCTAAGTGAAAAACACACTTCTGTCCTACCAATGCAACTGTAAAAGTGCTCTTTTTTTGACAGTTCTGACTGCCTCCGTTTCATGTACACATGGACTTGCTCACAGTTCCTTACGTGTATATGATCAATCTGTTCCACTTCAACTCTATAGGTAATTACATGAAAAAAAAAAAAGAAAAGGTCTATGACGAGACTGCTGAACCTTGCAAATATTGCAGTTAGAAATCACTTTACCAGCTACTCTAGACAACTGCAGGGATTTTTTCATGCTAAGGTTATATTGGAATTTCCACAAATTCTTGGAAAGCCCGTCTATTGCTTAACATGTGGCTGACCTGGGGGAGAGCTGGCATGAGGTGACCCCCCAAGATCTTACAATTCTTTTCTGCAGAAGAGCAAGTTACCGTGTCACTCGCTGTGTCCAGAACTGAATGTAAAGCTCCTCTTTGAATTCGCTTTCCAACAAAAACAAAAAAGAAATGAAGAGAATTTTGAGGAAAACGGAGGAAGAAGTGAATAATAATAATCAAATCCAGCTGTTTCAGAAGGGAGATAGGGGAGAAGGAATCTAGACCACAGGCCTTCCTACTAACATAACTTGGTGTCTTAGTATTTTGAGTATTAAGATGTGTGGTAATTGTATATATAGACACCGAAGCATTTTTTTCTTCTCACATAAGGCTTCTCCATTTTAACTAGATCTAAAACATGCACCATCAGGAACTATTGCTTTCTCCATTTTTCAAACAGCTAATAGATACTAATCATTGACCTCAGACTTGTCATACATCACTAGAAGGATGTTCTCCATAAACAACATGCTGGAGGTCATGTCAATGTCCACTTCCACCTCCTTTGATTTCTGCCCATCTGCAGCTTGCAGGCCAAATAAATCTCGTTAAACAGCATGTGCACAACTCTCTTAAACATTCCAGAGACCAAAGACAAAAGAAACAGTAATGGCTGCAGTTATATAAAGCTGCAGCAGTAGCAAAAAAAAAGTCTATGGGTAGTTTGAGTTTCATAAGCATTGAAAACATAATCCATCAGGAAGCAGCGTGCAGGCTCGGTGTGACCACAGCTGGGGCACAATCACAGGCGATCCCCGAGTTGATTTGTGGCTCAGAGCTGCACTCCACCTTTCCCACTCTCAGCTGCACATTTCTGCCTCTTCTCTTGTGCTGGCCTGTCTTAGCGCCCTTCTGAACAGATTCTACTGATAAAATAAACTGTATGGGGGAAAAAAAAAAAGGATAGTTTTATGGCCGGGCAGATGAGCCAGCTCAGCAAAGCTAGCAGGGGAAAAGGAAAGCAGGGAACTGTCACACCAGGAAAAGGGAGGTGCATGGATGTGGAAGCTGGACCACTCTCTTTGGCAGCAACCACCTGTACCATCTCTACGTGTATCTATCCTTCCTTTACAGCCTGGTCACATAGTTCATTTTTCTGCTTGGAAAAGACAGAGAAGGGAGAGACACACACTTCTGAAGAAATTGAGAGCCCCCCCCAGGATCCATCAAAATCCACGCCAGCCTCAAAATCCACAGTGGTGAAACTGATGAGCCTTGGCTTCCAATAAGATCAAGATTTGAATAAGCAGAGGAAAGAAGCACTAGGCCAAGGTGGCAGCGAAAACGTACTGGCTTACTAGGGATGTGCTTGAACCAAAGTGTGGTAAAGAAACAGAACCCCAGTAGCTCTGGTTTGCAATTTTAAAATTGCAAAATTGATTGGTTTTAAGATTGTAAAGCTGTTTTGATTACTTACTTCGGTTTCTAGATTTTTGCCTCATTAGAACTGTTCTGCTTTGTTTTATCTCAGTTTAACAGCAATGGAAAATTGCCACATATAATAGCATTCCAGTGATTAATTAACATTCATATTGAAAACGTGCATCCAGTTTTTTCTCTGATTTTAACTTCAACTATCTTCAACTTCCAGCTGTTTTGCCTTGTTACCCCTTCTTTTTATTAAAGGAACCCTTCTAAATGTGAAATCTCCCTAGGAAGATAATTATACACCCTGCTCAAGCCACTAGTTAACCTTTTCTTCAATAAGCAGAATAGACTCAGTTTCTCAGGTAACACTGGTTTACCAGATCTTTAATCATTCTTTTGGCTCTTCTCTTAAGCTTCTCCAATTTTACTATATTTTTCACAGAAAATTTTGAAGTACTTTTTAGTCATCTTTGAAGCACTCAGGTTCAGCCCATGCTCAGCTCCTGCAGTCATTCTTTTCTTGCCTTTAGCTCAAAAATTACAGCTATGCCATCCTCAGATACTTTTTTTTTTTAAGTTCTAAAAACCCTCCTCTACATTGTTTTTTTTTAAAGTCTTCCGCTATCCCATCAGGACGCTGAAGAGATTTAAACTGAAAGTTATCAGTCTGCTTTAGCGCATTTTGATGAATTTCCCAGAACCAATCGACTGTTTCCAAAATTAAACAACCTCATGGAAGTGGCAGGAGTTCCTGCTTTCATGCTGCTGCATTAGGGAACAGTCCTCCTTTGGAATCACAGCTGGACAAACTTTGCTCACAAGTTTTAATCCTGTCAATGCTGCAAATGACTAAGGCTGTTTACTTTCAGATGTAAAATTGATGGAAAACATTTTTTTTTTTTATTTCTTTTGCCTCACTTTTGATGACTTATGGAGATACCATGTAATAAAATGGAATCTAATTAATGGTTAACAGCTCTCTAAACTATCCTGCATTAGTGTGAGATGCTGTAGGGAATCTGAACTGAATGCAAGAGTTATACTCAGAAAAGATTCCATCTGGCAACAGTTGCATCTGTCCATGCTCTTTGTAAAGGACTGGCAATAGTCACATTCGTATATCAAATTATTTAATATCCAGTACTATGTTAATTTCCAAGCAAAAACAAAACAAAACAAAAAAACAGGATGCAGAACATTATGAAACAGAAAGAAAAGGGAAAGATACTTGTGGATTCAAAAAAAAAAAAAAGAAAAAACCCAACTTGTTTATTTTCTGTGGAAGAATAAAATTGATTTTGCTTGTAAAGCTCCAACCATATGCCAGGCCTCTAGGGCACAGCGTGAGTAAAGGCTAACGTCTTCTGGTTTTGCTCCACTCCAACTTTATTCTGAAATATGCAGTCAAGACCTCCCTCCCATTGTTCTCCTTCTATTGTATATAACTTCCACGTTGCAGTTTTGCGTGAGCAAAAGACTTCTTTAAAACATATATACCACCAGTTCTAAATAGCCCTTGCCAACTGTCCTCTGTTCCTGCCATCACATTTTAAGGGACGAGAGAAGAGCATCGTAAGGTGCTCTGTATGAACTACACAATCTAAGTGGATTTAATTCATTGATTTATTCCTGTCCTTATGCACAGCCATCACGATGGGATCTGTTAACACCATTTACACTGCTCAGATTTAAACAAACCAAGCCGGTCCACCACCACCGCTACGGTAACCTCCAGAGCCCCAGGGACAGGCCCAAACTGAAAGCTCCAGGCTCAACCTCCACGGCTCAACTACCACCATCCCAGATCAACAGTGGGGCTGGTCAAAATTTTGACTTGCAACCAACTGCATACGATAAACTTTGCCAAAAATAGTACGATAAAAACTTTGTAAAAGCGAGGCAAACCCCATTCTTTCCCTTTATTTTTTTTCCCCCTAACCTCTTGCAAACAGAGGCAGCTGGTGTCAGCAAGAGGCCAAGGCAAAGCCACGCTGAACGCTCCGAAGCCCAAGACCTGTCAGTTCCCGTCAACGCTGCCCGGAGCCGGGGCTGAGGTGGGCAGCTGCCCCCTGCCTCCTCGGGCACAGCTTCTTGGCAGCACTGACATTTCAGTCCCTCCCGGTTCAGGGAGCACCAACAGGTTCCCAGGGCTCTAGGTCAATATTACACAAATGTGGAATTCGTAAATATATTCTTCAAAGGTAACTGTGGCAGTATTTGAGCTGACATCCTCTCAGTGCATCGGGATTAGCGAGGCCAGAAAATGGCACCAAATAAACACTCCAGGTAGACTTTGTCACACTGTTAATGCTCTACCATTAATCCTGATGTTTGGGTCGACAATCAACCTTCTGTTTGGTGATGGTTGTCTTTGAAGGTTGCTCTTAGTCTTTGAAAATGCTAATTGTCAAGCCAACATTTACAGAGGAAGTTGTAAAATGAGAGGTTATTATCTACTGATGATAGAAAGAGGCCACAAAGAATAGTTTTCTATTAAAAGCTTCATACATCTTTGTGGATGGTGGCAAGTACAAACAGATTAAAGAGCTAGTTTGAAAAAGAGCGTAGGATGGACAAGCACACCAGAGGCTCCACAGCCTGCACTTCATCTAGCTGGGAAGATATCCACTCTTGATTTCAAATGACGGAGAATCAGTGTTTTAAAACACCACTTTAAATTGTCTAGTGGTTAATTAATCTTCGTGTTCAGCTTGTATACTATTTTGATTCAAGTTTCTTTAACAGACCACTTCTTGCACTGTAACTTTGCTAAAGGATGTTTTTATCATTTGTTTCCTTTTGCCTCCTGTGATTAAAGGGTCCATTTTTAGCACTCTCTTAAGGGATTTAAATACACTGAATTTCTTATGTCTCACTATAGATTTGTTTTCGAGGATTGGAACAAATTTTTATGGCTTTTTCTGAGTCTTGTTCTTTTTTTAAATAGAAAACTTTTTTTAAAAAAAATGAAATAAATGCTTTACTAGTACTTCACATGTGGGTAATAGTATTTCTTTCCTATATCACTGAATCACAGAATGATATGGGGTTGGATTTTATACAAAGAACCGGTTACTCTTCTAAGACTCTTTAAATAGCCCAGCAAGTACTTATTTTCATTGTGTGATTTCTTCCATTAAGAAGGTGTAATTGTGACGCTGAACCTTGCAGAGCCGTTGTGCACAGAGAACAAACAGCAGTTGTCACAGCAGCTACAGCCAAGACAGCTCTGACTCTTGCATACAGTTTGTACAGAGTTCCACTTTGCAAAATAATTTCCTGATCGTTTGTTGTCATTAAGACAGTGCATTTGATACACCCCCTGTGTTTGCAGCTGTGATGAACAGCAGCAAATGCAGAAACTCTAAACTGAGCACTGGAAGGGGAATCAACCCGCGCCAAGATTGAATTTAGGATAGTAGACCCCAGGGTTTGCGTGGCAAACCCAATCCTTACTCCAGCAAACAGAAACTTGGCGCAAACAGAACCTACAAAAAACGTGGTTAAAAGGGGGGCTGTTGTCTCACAGGGGTCTCAGGAGGTGACACCGTGATTGTAGGTGCGGTTATAACAACGAGCAAGGACAAGTCCAACAGCACGCATGAACATGGAAAGAAAATGTCAAGATGCAGAAGGGTAAAGCAGAAAGTGAAAAGCACAAATGTTGAAGACAGAGATGTAATGGCAGAAGGAGGACCAGAAAGATTGGGCTGGGAATTCAGCAGAGGAGGAGGAAGCCAATTGTCTCTAAACTCGCGCTGCAGTTCAGGCAAGCACGGGGCAAGCAGGGATACGTGCAAAGAAGCCACTTCTTTAGGAGAAGCTGGAGAGCTTTACCATCAGGACTTCCTTCTTTTATATGATTTCTTATTTTGTCTTTTCATATCTAAGGTAAAATTTTAATCAGAGTCATACTGATCTACTGGGTATGCAGAAGACATAGCCTGCCCCAGTGTCACTAACTCTTATTTACATAAGTCACTAATTCAGAAAGTCACGTTTTCAGTACATTTTCCCCATACCACAGCTTTGCCCTCTCTGGAATGTTTTTAGTGCTTTAGTCAAGCTGTAATTGCGGTGAGGTTAGGTGTGCTATGTCCACTCCTGGTTTTCCATGGTCCCTCCTGCATGGGTCCCATTTGTTTAGCTGTGTTTTGATCTCCTAATTCACACCCCAGTGTGCAATGTCCCCACTGCTGAAAAATTCCTACCCTCTTCTCTCTGGCTCCTAGGAGGTGCCAAAGCAAACAGTTAGCCATCACACCACAAACTTCTGTTAATGTTCCAGGAAAAGAGATCCAGCAGTTCCTGCAGGCTATTAGGAAGGTGATGGTGCAAACACGAGGATGCTAAAAGGATTAGCAGGATGTGTATGTACCACCTTTCTGAAGGCAAGGAGCTAACAGAAGTTGCAAAAAGGACTACAGAGCAAAAACTAGTAAATTCATGTATTAAAATGGAACTTTACATTGATATAAATCACACATCAGAAGTATTATTATAACTATATGTATTTTATTCTTAACAGTAGTTTCAATTTACACTAAGGATATATATTAAGGATTAAGGGTCTACCCACAAACAAAATACAGCAAAGCTCCTACTGAGTTCAGTGGTCTGAGGCTGAGCCCCATAATAAAGTGAGACCTCCTCAATGTCTGTGTTATACAATCTATATTCTCTTTGCCTGGCAGATCCTAATTAGTGGTGTATAATACTAAATATATTCAGAAATCACATCCTCAAAGTGAAGAAATGCTTAATTGTTTAAGCGCAGGATTTCTTAATAGATTCCTTAATTTCACCTCTTTGAATCTTACACTGAATTTTGTCAGTTTATAAATTTACACCAGAGCATGCCAAAAGGGGAGAGAAAAGAAAAAAAAAGGGAAATAAAAAAATCCCAGACCTTAAAGGCATTTTACCACAGAGACACTGAAAAATAAAGACCATTAGCAAAAAAGTATAATTAAATTAAAATGCCAGCTTGCCAAAGAAGCTCCGTAAATGGGAAATATATCAAACTGTGATAATACAAATGGGCTATTTCTCAAGGTGTGAGAAAGTCAATGGAATAAACTCTGATAATTTGCAGACTTTTTATGTACAAGGTAGAGTAATGACTTAAAAGTAAATTGCACAACAACAAAAACACAACAATATATTATGGACCACGGTTACTCTTCATATTAGTATCAGTGTTTTAGGTATTATGCTAAAAGCAAACATTAAATATAAAAAAAATGGGGGGGTTGTGGCTGAGATAACATGGTCCAATCCTTGCAAATAAAGCTGGACTTTCTTGTAATTATGTAATTTTATATTTTGATGCCTGCACTTTCCCAGAAGCCACTTTGTCTTGTTTATTTTGAACATGTTCTAATTTGTGTTCGCACATTAATGACACCAAGGGCTTTTTCTGTCTAAAAGTCAGCCTTCTCATAGGACTATAGTCTTTTTAGAATATTCAAAATTACTTTTGGCATGTAAGTTCATTTTGCTAATTCCTCTTTTAGTGTGCAAATAACCTTTGAAAACCTGACTCTAGGTGTTTATGTGTCAGGACAATATCAAAAATTACCCAATTGCCAAGCCCCATGTCAACACTCCCAGATCCCAGCGCGGCGGATACTCGCTGCTCTGCTGCCCTCTACTGCAAAAAGAACACAGGGGGTTTGTTTTGCTTTAGAAAACGTTGAAGGATTATATGCTCCACACCTCTTTCCTGCCAGCTTGTCACTTTGAAGGGCTCTCTAATGTTTTAAATTAAATTCAACTTCCCTAATGTGTACATTGAGTCTGAACACCAAAAAGTAGCATTATATGTAAGAGCACTACGATGATGCTATTCTGTTCATAGGAAAATACTTAAATGAAAATAAATAAAATCCTCCTTTTTCCTTTTCTGTGTTTGAAATACAAATATCGTGAAATACAACTGTCGGTCTATACAGTGCAAGCTTAAAAAAACAAATCTGCCAAGAAATGGATTTCTTCCTTTTAACACCTAAGACTAGAGAATATAATTTCATAGAGAAAAGTTGAAATAAGTATTTTTCTGTCCAATTGTCCTGTCGCTCGAGGACATAAACCGCTTTCTAGGGACACCTGCACCCAGGACAGTGTCAGAGGGAACAGAGGAGGGGTAGCCAGAGGCATGTTGGATAACCAAATCCTGCTGCAGAGCTGAGAAGCTGCTTCCCGGGAGACCCCGTGCCCTTCAGAGCTGCTGGGGCAGCGTCCCTGTGTCCCCTTTCTGAAATTCACTGGCCACGGGGCAGAGAGGATGGTAGAAATTAATCACTGCAAATTATTTTAAACCGGAAGTACCGATAGCTTAAAAAGAGACTTTTTTTTTTTTTCCCCATAAACCTGCTGTGTATTTTAATGAATTTCATTTTCATTACTTAACATGCAATTAAGCAAGTGGAGTTAAATCTTCTCACAGGTAAACTTGCATTCAAAATGTTAAAAGAATCTAATTTGACCTTTAAAGGGCTAGAATTTAAGCAGTCAAATGCTTGCTTTCCACAAGCAAGTATGCACTTTATACATATTATCTACCTGATTTTTATCCTGATAGAGCATAACAGCTCCTAAGGAGCCATTATAGATTATTGTGTAAATCCTTCTTTGTTCATGGACTATTGACCCAACAGTGCATTATGTCCCTAAAGAAGTCTTGATAGTCCATCATGTTAATCCAGCTGCAAGGTTAGTGCACGATGTATGGAAAATCTTTACATAATTTCCAATGAAATTAAATAAGAATTTGCCTGCGCGGGTAATTATGCTCCGTAGCGAAATAATTCAATATCAGAGATAATGCAGGGTATATATACTCACAGAATATTAGATCGTTACTTATTACACACCTGAATGTTTCTCATTAAAATTAAATTCAGGCTGTGTAGTGAAAACAGTTGGAAGTAGGCAAAACTATCGGCTGAGTTTCAAACTACAGAGATTCTAATTCTAAACACATAATTTTAATAAAGAATATGTAAACAATTCAAAGATAATTTGTAATACAGGAAACACAACTAAAAAACCAGAAATCATACTTCAACTCTCGGTTACTCACAGCTCCTGCCTAAATACAACACTCTCCTCTAAACAGAGATCGTATGTAGTGATGTAACCCAAAACGCAACACTTTTTTTACAAAAGTGTCTAGTTCTTTGAACTACATGTCATGGACAGACACCTGACCCTTTTTATCTTGTCACTCGGGGCAGATGCTTTGTGACGGATGGCTCTGGGGTGGCGGGAGGGCTGCAGAGGCGTGCGGTGTGCCCTCAGCCTGCCACCAGCTGTGTCTCGGGTTGTCTCCAGCACCAACCAAAATCCCTCTCTCCTTGGCACACATAGCCCTGCTAAGGCAGTATTTTGAGCTTTATGCTATAGTTGCTACAAAAATTAAACTCTTTAGTGATCTGCACTTCTCTTATTTATATACGTGCTTATCTTTCTCATTGAAACTAGCATTTGTAGCTTTAATTCAACTACAGAATTATCCAGAAATAAAGATCGTTATCACGAGTGAGATGAAATCATGCTGCTATATTGGCCATTTTAATTCATTGCTCCATCACCCATTTTCCAGTCAAAATACATTCTACTCAATAATTTTTAAATCTCTGAAAGAAATGTATTTTTTGCGCAACACAAACATCACAGAAATTGTGATTTGCTGAAATCACTTTTCTACAGACATATGAGATATAAAACCATATACAGAACAAACCATCCACCAGTTTGAAGGAGAACTCCTTTCAAAACTAGTGATTCTAAAAAGAGCAATAACATTGCCAAATCAGCACATAAAAGACATCTTCCTGGTGGTACGTAACTAGATGTTTAATGTCTAACAGGAACACCAGACAACAGTTTTATAAGAAGTATCTCCTGGGGCATAATTGCTGTATTCAGCTATTGCTCCAAATGAAGACAAGAATGTGAGAGTTGTTTTCATCTAGTAAGAATATGCTGATTATTAAGAGTAAAGGAAAAATGGCAGAGCTCCTGGCCTCAGCAGGAGATGAGGAAGAAAGGCTGTGACCCCATCCTTCCTCTCTTCATTCATGGCATTAGCGTGACAGGACTCAGTTTCCTCAGGGGACAGCATGCCCCATATATCTCCCCATACTTCATCTATACCCCCGTTCACTAGCCTCTCCAGGCAGTGCAATCCAAGAGGCATTAGCAAAGAGCAACCTGAGCACCCAGGGCAAAACATGGACCCTGGGCACTGGGACACAAGAGGTTCCTTCTAAATTCACTCTTCTGCTTACAAGCCAGGAACGGCTACTTCTACTCCTCTTCACCACGGGGATGGCTTTATCTTATGGATCACAGGCTACAATAATTGCATCTTCAGGCACTGTGTTTCATGTCCCATGGACCATTTGCTTCACCAGTGTTTTGAGCAGCCCCAAAGGCAGTGAGATCTGCTTGCAATGCATGAACCCTGAGGTCGGTAGGAAACATTCCCTGTAGCCTCACACGGGCAGCATAAGACCTTACGTAAGACACAGGTATATCCAGCTTTACTGCCCACAGAAGCAGACCATTAATATTTTACAGATTTCTCATCCTCTCTGCTTGTGTAATTTATCAATGCCCAACAGGTCCTCTGCCAGCTATACATTAAAACTATTTTCAAAATATTTCATTGTCAGCCCATGGCACCTTCATTATTTATTAAGATAAGGGACATGATGAACAGGAACAGTAGGTAGCTTGTTTGCTCAAATGTACTTTATGAATCCTTTGAATGCACAGATCTGCTAGGAATATATAGCCTGGAGGCATCAGAGTCATAGGTATGATTCATGCAAATAATAAAAATATTGCATGCTTGATATAGTACCAGCATCATCTGCCTGCAAAGTTCTGCTCTTGAATGTATAGAAGCAGGACCTTTGCTTCTGAAGCCTGTGAGCTTATTTCAGGTGTACATCCATATAGATCAGAGACCTAATTGCATTTAATACAGAGTCTTCACTATGAGTTTTTACAGTGTGATGAGTGAACAGTA
Source organism: Scolopax mira (assembly GCA_004320125.1). Classification (NCBI taxonomy): domain Eukaryota; kingdom Metazoa; phylum Chordata; class Aves; order Charadriiformes; family Scolopacidae; genus Scolopax; species Scolopax mira. Next base: position 24,495 of record BJBW01004270.1, read on the forward strand.
CGAACAGCTGAACAGAATCCATAGTTCATTCTCTATTAATTGTTACTTCTTCAACCAGGAGTGGTAAAGTTCCCCCTTATGCACCAGAAAAGGATTCCTTTAATTTGCCATTCTCTTCTACACAGTTTTTTGAATATTACTTTAAAAAAAACCCAACAAAAAACAAACAAACAAAAACCCATAAAGACACCACCACAAAACCCCACCACTTCAAGAATAATTGTTTGAGGCCTGATCACATTATCTCTTTTGCTAATTCAAAGAACTATAACACTTTTTTATGTTGTCTAAAGGGACTCACAAGTCCACAATAAATGAAGTCCACAAATAAATGAATAAGTGGACGCAGGAAGAAGGCAAATCCCCAGCAGAATTTTGAAGTGTGGTTAGAAAGCATCAGAAATTACTTGGATCCACTCCATCTCACATCTCACTCCACACTGCCACTGAAATCCCACATTTGGGTAACAGGTAAAAGCAACTTTTAGGACACAAACGTGGACCTGAACACCCAAGTGTGCCAAAACATGCTCTACCTCTCTCTTTTTCAAGTGGACTGGGATATTTGTTAGAAAAGGAAGTGCAAACCCAGGCAGAGCAGCACCTGCAAGTACAGAAAGATCTGACAAACCTTTTTCCACCTCCTCTGCCCCAGACCTGGAGGAGCAAACTGACTGCACAGGTCTTGCATTGGGAAAGGTCTGTGGTCACACACCAGATAGCAATACACTAAAAAAAAAAAACCCAACCACCACAAACTTGTTCCAACTCTAACTACAGAAGGCTTTGCCTGGAAGTTGTAGAGAGATGAGTATTCCAAGCTTTAATTTGTATTTAACTTGGAAGCCCATCAGGGTGGAGACAACTGCTCTACAGTTCCCCGGACAAGTAACTGTCCATTTGGAAAATCAGCGCTGTAATTTCCTACTCATAATTCCCTTCAACAGCTTTCATGCATTATTCTCATTAAAGTTGTCTCAGTTATGATGAAAATTATTTCCCATCTCTGGATGAATTGTGAACTGTCAGCAGATAAACACTTTTTGCATATTTGATTCTTAAACTGCTAATCAATCACGTAGCATAATTTGTTTCCTGGTTGGACTAACTGATATTATAAATTGCGCTACTTCCCCTCTAGATAAATATTGTTTTGTGGGGAAGCAACTTAAATAGAAATCCATATCTGGCAGGAGGAGGAAAGTTGTATTTACAATCAACTCATAAGCAAAATTATATTGATTTTTTTTTAATCTAAAATCTGATAAAATGGGCATAAATACAGTAGTATTCTAAGTCATATTACAATTTATTAATGATTCTGGTCATTATTCACCTGATCTAAGCATCTGCATGCATAGAAAATCACCTCTTTGATAAGGTAAGGAAAGACTATCACATATACTTATTTTAATCAAGCCAGCTGCTGTTTAATTTTGTATATATTTCAGTTAAAAGAAATTTAATTTTCTCTCACAAAGATAACTTTAATAGTAATATGTAATCATGCGTCCATTACATATGACATTCAATTTTATGTTTAATAGAGCTTGTCAAATTGAAAACTACAGTTTAAGACATAATCCTTCATAGGGCCTGTCACATACACAAATCTGCCATTTCATTTTTATTATGTTATCCAATAATTTCTCAACAGACAGTTAAGCTTTAGAAAAGATCTCCCAAAGTTACAGGAGAGAAGTGAAGTCTGCATTGGGCAGAGTCTACGTTAAGAGCTCACTTCATCAGGGGGCCAAAAAGAAATCTATAGGCTAGACATGATGATTTTGTGGTCATGAATATTAAATTGTAGAAATATTTACTCTCAAAGGTATAAAAACATGATTTTCTCTTAAACCACGTTCAGCTTCATAGCTTCAATAATTCTTATGTATTTTTTTCATCAACCCCAACAACTGTTATGAATGCAAGATTATAAGAAAATATAGCTTGCAAATTTCAAAATTATCCACTGTGGAGGTCTTTGCAACTGAAGGCATGATGAAATAAAACAAAAATAGCACATATAAAAGGCTTTGTAATGAACAGCTAAGGGTACAGCTTATTTAAAGAAAGTTGAACTACTATCTCCTACCTATGGTTTTCTGATCTTGCCAGAAAAGGATGCAGAAATTAGTTAAGATTTCAGTTCCATTTTCCTGTAGTGCTCGGCAGGACAGCAGGACGTAGTATTTAGATTTTGAGGTCAACAGATTTTGCCAAATGTTTTCAGAAAATACTCTGCTAAATAAGGATAGGGAAGTGACTGCGTACAGAATAATTCAGTATGCTATCACCATCTGCTCTTTTACTAGTTTGTTGAGTTTGCTTTTGTTTGGTTCCTTTCTTTTCATTTTTATATACTTGTTTCTATACAGTCCAGATTTGCACATTTACAAACTGTCACCCGTTTGGATGGGTAAATGAAGACCAAGTATTTGAGCCAGGTTCCCAGCTGGCCTTCCTCAGAATACCACTGAAGTCAACAGAACTAGAAGTACATTTACACTGCGCTGTAATGCTCCAATCAATGTTCATTTAACACAGAAACCTCCCAAAAACACAATGCCAAAGATTATATATTTCTATGAGCTGCAGTCAAAGTCTAAAGAATAAAAAATACCTTCAATTTTAACCTGCACTTATTAATTTCTGCCTCAGCCCTTCAGGTTGGCTGAAGCATCTGCAACAGCAGAGTACAGAGGTAGGGAGAGGAGGAGGAGGTGGTGGTGGCTTTTTTCTCTAGTGATGAATGGAAGTCTGAGTACAGCAGTGATGTACACTATCTCGGTTGCTGCAGGGGTTAGATCACATTAAAAGAGGAATGTGCAATTGAACTGACAGAAGGCGAATGATTAGCACCGGACATCAGTCATTTGTTTCAAGGCTCTAACGTGGTAGGAAACTCTGGGCACCGGTCGGTATTCATCTGCAGGATTCCACACTGGTCAATAGATCTGTTCTTAGATAGTAGAAGTGTTTCTGTTGTTATAAAATCATGTGATTTTTTAATATATTTTTTTTTCCTACCAGCAAGAATTCCATTTAGAAACAAAGAGTCAGAAAATTCAAAAGCGTTAAAAAAACATACAAGTTTTTGGCCCAATGCGTGCCTACAAGTGGAGGATTATTCCTAAATCATCTTGGAGATTGTCCACTCTACCTAACAGAATCCCAAGGGAGATCACTTCAGACACTTTTCCACAACAGATGTATAACACTGTCAGAAGCTTCTTCCTAATAATCAACCAAAACTTTACCTTTTTTTAATATCATCCTGTAACTTCCAGCTATACCCTCGCTTACCGAGCAATTCCTCTCCTGCCTTGGTGTTAACACCTTTCATAGACTTATAGATGGTTATCATACCCCCACTTTATCACTGCTTAGCTAAGCTCTATGCTTTCAGCTTTTTTTGTCTTTTATCTTTGAGTCAATTCCCTAAGTCTTCAGATTTTATGTCACTACTTACATACCAAAGGGAAAAACCCGATGTGCTAAGTTTTGGTACACTTGATGGAAAGAGTGGAAGGGCATATGTTTGCTTAATTCTCTATTTCATTTTTTAGTGTGCTCTTATTTTGCCTTTATTAAGCCTGGGTAAAATAATCAAACTGTATTTCTAACAGATATTTTTTTCTCTTTATGAATTGTTCATAAGGAGATATACATTTTATTACACAGCTTAGTTCATAATTTGAGAATTCTTGAGTTTACGTTAAAACATGTATAAAGATTGTAAGCATAAGCGTAAGTTGTCTTCAACTGAAAGTATTGACTATTTGATAGTATGTATATTATTCATATTTGTGGTCCCTTAGACACAGACTATAGAATTACTTGGTCTTCATTTTCACAAGAACAGGCTGTAAGAGACTTGAAAGAAATCACTAAAGATCCTTAAGACTCTTGACTCTTACAGTAATTTGATATTTTTTAAAAAAAAAGTTACTGACCATATTTCAGCCAACTGTTTTCTTTGAATTCTTGGTTACATAGCATCCCTTTGGAAATCAACAAATGTTCATAAATAAAAGTAGTAACAAGGAGGAGTAATTGGAGTTAATTTTATTTAAGATTCAGCATTACTTGGAAATGTTGACAGTAAAACACTGTAGATTGTTCAGCACGATGTGGATATGTTTTGATGTGGTTATAGGTTAGTTTAGACTTGAATTAGACTTGCATAAGATGTGTATTGCTTCATAATTGTGAACGATATATGGATGCAAAATCCAAACTGCTGCAAATTCAGCAGCGTTTTGTTTAGATGCTTCAGTGACAGGGTTACAGCCATTAATATTACAGTAGTTGCCAGGGAGAAAGGTCCTGAACTGTGAATCCTCAACAGGGCTCCAGCCAGCCGTTGGGTTCCACAGAGTGCATGTGGTGCTCTGGAGGTCTCCAAAGTAATTTTTCACCTGTCCACACTACACAGTTCCTGAATTCATCAATATGGCCCTCTCTCAAGCAAAAACGTGGTTAAGTTTCCTGCTTGGCTCTGTTCAATGGTGCTCCGAAAAAGCTGCTGGGATCAGGGCTCTGGCCAGGGTCCAGCAGAGCTCTTCAACAGGTCTCCTGCACTCAAGAACAGGATCTATTTTTTGGACCTGTCTTAATGGTACTCTTTCACACAAAAAGCAGAAAGTGGTAACTGAGCCATGTATGATTTTGATGAACGGTCTCTCTTACGGGACAGGCCAGAGAATTACATTAATCTTGGAATCAGCTCCCTTATTTTAATGAACTACATTGGAGAAAGAGGAAGTCAAATTTCCATTTTTTTAAAATAAAGCTCAAATCTATCCCTAAACTTCTCATGTATGTTTATTTGAAATAAGCTTTGTATGAATAAATATTTGTGGAAGACAAGATAACAGAACTAAAGTGGCAGAACTAAGCCTGGGAAAGTCAGATGGAGATTTTAATGTCTCTATGTTGTAAGAATCTTTTTATGATCACACATTTCAAATTGTCCTAGTTAAGTATTTAACGGCAAAACATCTGGATGACCTTGTCAAATTCTGTTAAAATTACTTGCATCAATGTTAGATTTCGTATCTGAATATTATGGTACTTTAATTACAAGCATCCTCATAGATGCTTGTCTACAAGAAGTAGATATTGTAGTGTTTTTTTAAAAATGTATTTTACATAACAAACCCCATTTTTCTTCACCATTCCTCCTTTTTCAGTCATACTCTTGGACAACAGTTCAAATACTCTAACTGCCAAGCTCAAGTAAATTAAAACTCTGCCTATTAGTCCCTGAAAACACAAGGATGTTTTCAAAGAATGCACTGGTTCGGACAGACACACCGAGGTACCTGTGTTACAGAAGTTGCTAATGAAAAATTATCACTAATGAAAATTGCATAGGTTGTAAGATAAAAGCAATACAAACAAGTATTTTGTTTTCAGAAATACCATCAAGCTGCAATGTTTCTCATACTTTATACCAATGTAAGTTACACTGGTACAAAGGTCTGTTGCCAGGCTGTTACGTGTGAGTCTTGTTACAAAGAAAATTGTGATAAACACGCTGCTTAGTAAATCTAGACAACTTTTACTATAAAACCAACAAAATGCAACGGAACAAACTTTAAATTCAATGAGCTACATGCAACTTTCGTAGCACAGAAGCTTATATACACAAGCAGTTCTCAAAAGCTTGACTATTGTAATCTACCTTTAATAGGTATTTTGAGTTTTAAAGTAAAATAGCTTGCACTGGAGCAGAGTTGGTTTGGAGAGATCATTATAAAATCCCATTATCACTGCTACAAGTTGGACTATTTGTCATCACAGAAGAGATGACAAGCTCAGAAATACTACATTTGTTATTATCAGATGATAAATGATATTCCATTAAAGCTGCAATATATCATCTGCAAAGCTGCAAAGAAGATATCAAACCTATCAGTACTTGACTTATAATTTAATTTTCAAAAGCTGTCAACTAAAATTCCAAAGGCTAAGCATTTTCATTTTTAAAGTTCATCTTATTTATTTTCCTCATCTGTTAGTCTAATTTTTTTGATATGGCAAAAATAACTGATTATGTGCAAGGTATAATTCTTTTTCTCTTGATTAAGTAATACATCAGATGTCACTTATGTATTAAAAATATATGACAAATAATAAAGCAAAAAAGTAGTGATGAACACACCTTATTTGGATTTCTTTTATTTTTTAAATGCAACAGCAAAGGATGGTCAGCCTGAAAATATTTTGATTACATTGTATTCCAACTAACGTGAAGTCTGAGATTTTAAAATTTGCACTTTGAATTTTATTTAGCAGAAATAGAAAATTAAATATAAATCTATTCAAACTGGTACTCAGCAAATATCTGTTCAACATCTAAACAGTTTTGATATTCTAAATTCCAGAAAAATAGTCAAAAGCAATTTGGGCTGGGGACTGACCAGCTGGGGAGCAGCTTTGCTGAAGCAGCACTGGGCTCCCCAGGAGAAAGGCTGAGCAGAATCCAGGCAGGGCCCTGGCAGCAAAGATGGGCAACAGCACCCTGGCCTCTGAGCAGGAGCCCAGGCAGTGGGTGGAAGGGACCGAGGCCAGCCAAGCAGGGGCACGAGTGGTATGGAGAGAGGTTGTGCAGTCCCCATCCTTGGGGGTTTTTAAGCCCCAACTGGACAGAGTCCTGAGGAACCAGGTCTAAGTCCACAGCCGACTCTGCTCCGAGCCACAGTTTGGACTAGAAATTTCTTGAGGTCCCTTCCAATCTGAATTATCCCACGACCCTATTCCTATAGCAAAGAAATGCAGCAAATAAAAAGCAAGAAGCAAGCCCTGTGCTATCCTTATGACCACCATTGCTCAAAAAAACTCCAAACCAACCCACAACGAAAACCCATCTCTTCACAAAAATCCTCTTAAAAAATATAAATCAAAACTCCATGTTTAAGTCTTTGAAGAACAGTATTGTAGAGGACACTGTATACAAGTTATTTTTAATTTTGAAATATACGCACAGTGTGAAATGTGACTGCTGCAAGTACTGGAAGTGATACCCTGTAATTTGATTATTCTTTTTATTACTATTTCAGCGTTACCTAATTCTTTGTATTTCTCAGAATATTTCTAATGTCAGGGTGCATCACAAATGATCTGGCTATTTTTACTGCTCGTTAGGCACAATTTGTAATGACAATGTTTAAGCTATTGCCATGCCAATGTTTGCAATACGTTGCTGCAAAGTGTGACTAAACAAGCTTCAGACACCATTGCATCCTGCAACCCATTTTTCAATTAATTGACTAAAACCACTTTCTGAGTTGATATATTGTCTTAAAGTTTGTGCCTCTTCATTTATTAATCTAACATCAACTTATAATAGCATCAAAGACTTCCAGGTATGGCATTTCCCTGCAATAAATGAAGGGCACTGAGTAAGTTGGTAGGTAAAAGACATAAATTTGCTATCGGCTCTTTGATGTTTGTGCTCACCATCTGAGACTGTCCTACAAGGAGAAAAGCAAATCCATAGTCCTATCAGCAATTGTTGTTTGTCTTTAAAAACCTTCAGTTCCTCAGAGGGTTTCCCAACAAAGCAGCAACAAACAGTGTCACAGCCCAGGCTGGCCACAGGGCAGTTTCTTTGCAATTAGAGCAAAGCATAGAATAAAAGTCTAACAAGCTGTTTGTAAGTGCCATCCTCATAGACATATATGATTAAGCATGTTAAATAATTTCTTTGTCAAAGAGCAGAAATGTGAGGTTTTGTGGAAATACTCTTTCACATTCAAGATTTTGAAGTTTAAAATTAAACTGATGACCCTTTTACCCACCCTAACGCAGTCAGTTCCTGCAATATCACTGTGCGCACGGGGCCACGTCTGAGGTGATATATTCAACTTCTACACCATTTTTTTTTAAATCAAAAAAATTCCACCTAAAAATTCCTGGCTAAAACTAGGAAGTGGTAATCTCTAGCCCAGTTTAATTTGATCTGTCTGGATCTGGCAGCAGTTATTCTGTTGTTTCTATTCCAAATTTGTGTGAGTTTCAGGTGGGGAGTTTTCATTCCCCACACCAGATCCAGTTTAACTTCCTTTTCAATACTGCCACCTACAAGGGAAAACAATATCTACTGAGTTGCTTTGAAAATGTTGCCTTCAGCATTGTGTTACTCTGATCACATTCATCTCTGTCCTTTTTTTCAAATTTGATTTTAAATATTTACAACATCATACATCTTCCCCTCCCGAAATTACTAACGAACTGTTACTGTCTGTGAAACCTGCTGGATGAGTGATGGCCAACTTAAAAGGGAGCATCAATGTTTTATTTGTGAAATATAAGCTGAAAATAGTCTGCAGATTCCTTTTTTATTGATCTCCTACTTTATGGAAAGGTACCTTATGTACTTAACCCAAAAAAAAAAGACTCCATTTTGTATTATTCAATATTAAAAAGCTTGAAGTAAGGAAGTAAATCAACATGTAATAGTCACTAACTTGAGGTAAACTAAAAATTATGCAGGCAAGAATAAAGCAAATGCAGCTGGAAATAATTTACATAGAGTGCAAGAGAATTTAGCACTTCTATGTTAAAAATACAGAAAAACAATGTGGGTGGCAGATTAATGAAGAACCTAGTTGCAGAATAGTTTAATGAAATGAGCTTCAAAAATACTTGTGAACAGTGTTTCCACATATGAATTTGGAAATTGGATTTTGGAAAAAGACTAAGAAAAAAATCCAGAAGAGTTTTCAACTTCATCACAGAAGAAAATTGAAAGTCCAAACTTGATACCACATCCTTGATACTGTAATTTCTCGTGGTTTCTCATTTTTTGCTAAGAGCACTAACAAAAATCTTGCAACGACTGCTGCCTGCCAGAGTTCTTAGCTGCTAATTGTAGCTGGAAAACCTATGGGAGTGATTTAAACCAGTGTGCAGAGCCATAGACCGAGCCGTGTCCCAGTTCAATCTTTGCAGGATGACTGTAATAGTTGCCAGAACACGAGCAGAGAAAAATAGAGCTTGAATAAGTGACAGACAGAGGGATACAAGAAATAGTACAGGATTAAATTAAAATGAATGAACTGCTGCTCGGAGTACTGCTCGGGTGAAAAATAAGGGAAAGGCGTATAAATACTAAGCTGAGAAGTATTTGAACATGAAATAGGCCTTTGGAGCAGAGATAGTATCAAGGGAGATATCTCACCCTATGCTGTGTACAGCAGAGGAATCAATTCTGCTGCTTCGTCAGTTCTTTTCAATTCTCAGCCTCAAAAACATAAAAAATTCTACTAAATATCATTGGACAGTATTACCATAAGTCTTTCCATTTTTATCAATATTACAAGAGAATACAGGTCCGCTTTTACTGTTGAACATACCCACATGTAACATAAATGCATCGCAATATGCATACCTGTATTCTGTGTTTGTGCATATACTACACAGAAAATAAAGGTGGAGATTCCCTTTTTACAAGGAGTCAGATGGAAAAGATGAGGAGTGATGGGATAATGGGTACCAAGTTGCCACTGGGGAGATTCTGATTGGACACGAGTAAAAATTTTTCACAATGAGAACAGTCAGCCATATCCCCAGGGAAGTGGTGGGTTCCCCAAGATCGGATTTTTTTAAGATTTGGCTGGACAGAGTGCTGGGCCACCTGGGCCACCATGTCTAGACAGTGTTTTTGCCAAGAAAGGTAAGACAAGATGGTCCCTGAGGTCTCTTCCAACTTATATTCTATGACATAAAGCATACAACACATATATATACAAAGCTGCCATGTGCATCTTAAAGCCCTGTGATCCTGTGCTCCCCCTGACATATCCCAAGATGCAATGGATCTGATGAGAAATATCTGAAAAAAAAAGGCACTTTTTATTTTATTTTGGCCTGTGAATTATGAGTGCTCAATATTTGAGCTGTTTAGATTAAGCATACTGTTTTCCCAGCTGGATGAACATAAATCCTCAAGTTATATTTCTAGCATAAATAATATTGTAAACTTGAATCCTACCTTTCCGTAGACATATTTTAGTAGTTGCTTTAGGCTCACTGTTTACCCAAATGTTTCTGACAATAAATTAATTTGCTAGAATATTTATAAGAAGCAGATGTTCAGCAAACTAATTCTTTTAAAATATTGAACAAACATTCATTTTCTCAAGGCTCAACATTTCTTCCACGTGAACTCTAAACCGATCAACAGTAACCTGCCACGTAGTGAATTAAGTCCATGGCTTCTGTTTTCTTAAGCAGAGAAAAAGAAAAAGAAAACAGCCAAAATGATGACAAACTTTTCTTTAGGCAACGACTGTTCCCTTCCTGGGAACAGCCTGGAGTGTTGAGGATACAAGACTGCACAGCAGCCCAAGAGTCTCTGCAAAAGTGTTTTATCAGAGAGAAAGGAGACAGGAGTTCAAGATCTGCCTGAAGAAAACTGTCAGAGAGCCTGATGGTGAAGAACTAAATGGTTAAATGACTTGTGTTTTTTCCTAATTTCTAATCCATAAAAGAGAAACCAACAAAGAATATGTTAATCTCCTCCTTTCTTCATCTTTATAGAATACAGGTACACTTCCTGCTAATCCCAAAGAATTGTAAACCTTCGCTGTAGCCACAAAAAGCTGTTATTTTCGTGAACCTGAGAGTAGGTGGCCACCAGCTGCTGTCTGGGAGTCTCCATCAGCAGTCACCTGCTGCCCAGGACCTGCCATGCTACAGTTTAAAAATTTAAAAATAAAAATTTATTTAATTTTTTAAAATTTAAAATGAAAATTTATTTAATTTTTACAAGATAATAAAGAATTCATGCTTTTAAAGTGGTGATCCATTCCACATCTGGATTCCAATGTGGAGGCATTTTCAATCCCAATATTATTTTTTGTGTTTTACAAAAACTTAACATTAATTTTCCATATCAGCACTCCCTAGACCTTCCTAAGCTTTTCAATTCCTATCAGTAGCCATTAATAAAACCCATGTTAATAATGAATACCTGCCTCTGTTTCTGGTTTCCTCTTCTAACTGCACTAGGAGTCCTTGTTTGTACTAAGGTAAAGTCCCTCTTGTGTTAATGTGCCTTTAAATTCCTTCTTCAACTTTTCCTTGGGGGGAGGGGGGGGGGGGAAGAATAAGAATCTGCTCTGTCCTCTATCCTAGACAAAAGAATCTGGAGAATTTTGGAATTTTCTTGTGTGCATTCAAAAATGTTTCTTTTCACTTTTCAGACACTGCTTTTCATAAAGATAATGGAGTCATCAATATCTCAGCCCCCTACTGCTGTTCCTATGCAGATTACTGACTCATCCTTTAACATAAACTCTGTGTTTGCCTGCAGAGCTCTCATTACCTTTGACATCATTTTTGGTCCCAGAACATCTAATTTTCAACTCTAGAGTACACAGATGGGAAAAGAGAGAGACAGTACTTGTTGCCTTTGAATTATACAGAAACCAAATTCTATTGTTATTACCTTTTCTTGTCATACTGATGAAAAACAAATAAAGTGATGCTTTTTGTAATGCATCTGTGTAACACTGTGAGATTGCAATCCATTACTTCAAATGGCATTTTGTGTTCCTAGTGTAAAACTGGATAAAAAATATTTTTCTTGAGTGTTTAAAATTACGTATTATACTGTTTTCAGCTCAGATCCCAGAATGTTTTGCTGCAATCAAAGAAGATGATACTGGTAGATCAAAAACAAAAGCAAATAAACAGCTCTTTCTCCTTTCTCCATACCATTTGCATATGAAGTATCAAAATCATTCAGATGTTTAAAGATACCAATACCTCAGTGGATTAAATTGAGAATCCTTCTGAGCTGGAAGAAAGGATCTCCCTGCAGTCCTTTTGCTGTATGAGTCTCTCTAGTGACTTGGATATTAAGTGTGTGCAGCTCCCTGCAGGTTTGGACATAGGTGGAAATCCTCCCAGGGGATCTTGGCACCCCTTTGGAATTAGTGGATGGATTTATATTGTATAGAGAGGGCATTTGGACAGGAATTCAGAGGATTAATGTCCCTGAGGACTTTTGATAGAAGCATTATAACTTCTGCTGAAGTAATAGGATGAGATATTGATTAGGAAAAAAAAAAATTATACTTTTGTTACGGGTATAGTGAGGCTGATACAGTTTGAGGAGGAATTCCTACATTTATAGATACTAAATACACACCGCTGACTTACACAAACATTATTTCTTACACAGCTTCTCTTTCTTTTCTCCCCCCCTCAGTACCACCAAAGTAGTAACTACATTTCTATAATTTTGAGCTGAGACTTCAGCTCTAAGTATCAGATTGTACAGAAGAAAGGAACAAGGTGTTTCCATCCTCAGCAACTGCACTACAAGTAGTACTTTAGCATGAATAGATTGTTCTGTAACTCCTGCAATCCATTTTTGATATTTTGGTGCTAGGGTGGAAATTCTCTTGTACCTGTCACTCATTAAATATCTTTTACCTAAGGCATTTGAAGATATGCAGTCTAAATCTTTTCTTAAGGCCCATTGCATGGATTTTAGACTCTCCATTGGTAGTCACAGAAGAGGTAAAAAATACTCCAAATTTCTATGTCAACTTTGTATAGGTTTATTGTATGATTTCTGCAGAGATAGCATCTTTTTTTCATCCCTTACCACGCCCCTGTGATTCTATTTTGGTAAAAGAAACCTATAGGGGGTCCCCCCACCTCCCTTGCCACCAATTTCTAGGAGATCAGAACTGGGATTTTTTCCACAGAGATGTGCACTGAGGAACACTGAAAGGTTTTGTCTTACAAGGGTTCAGATTACTATGGAATACATTGAATATGAACTCGTTTGAGAATAATAACATCATTCATTGGTGAACTTCCAGTGCAAAAGTAAACCCAACCAAAACCCAAAGCAAATGCTCAGGGAATCGAGTAAAAGGATGAAACCAACTCTATTTACAGCAGTTAAGCTAAAAACTTAATAAACTTGATGGCTATTATGAATGTAAGAGAAGAAATAAAGACTTCTGACTCAACACTAAATGAATGAAGATTCAGAAAGAAAGCTAGAGTATATCAGAACTAGCCACACACACAGCTGCCTCATCAGTTCCTTTGCAGGGATGTATTGTTTCCCTTTCTACATCCATTACTAATTTTCAAAAAAATAACAATAATCTCTTCGTTCCGAGTTTCAAAGGTGAGTCATGAAGACTTTCAAATGCTTTCTCATGGAAGCTTTATTTTCTTTAATGCTTCTCTTGTTTTCTAGTTTTTTTTAATCAAGTGCAATCAAGTGCAACCACGGAAGGGAATGGAGGAGGTGAACCCATGAAACCTTTGTTATTAGAAAAAAGTTTGTGGCTGGAGATACAATAAGACTGAACATTTACATAAAAAACTTTATTTTTTTAAGGGCTTGTGATAGACTAATGACCTCCAGGTTTCATTATTCCCCTGAGCTGAATGACCCTACGACACATTGGACACTTCTCTGCATGGGCCACTTTACAGAGCAAGAAGTACCATTGTCAAAGGTGAGCTGCTCAGCAGTGCACGCCTCCAGCATCCTTTCCATTCACTCACTGGCACTTAGTAATGGCATTACTAAATTCAGGCACACAGGAGGCTCTCTTCTGTTGAGGCTTGCGTTGTAATTCGATGCCAGTTACAGAAATGCTAGTTCTACACAGGAGAGGGAAGACAAGAGTGGGGTAGAACAAGTTTTTGGAGAAAACAAGGAATAGATACCATCTTTTCAGGTATTTTCTAGCCCGTTTTCATCACAGAGCAAATAGATGCCTATTGAACCTCAAGTCCAGGCTTGGAGCAACATCCCTTTTCAGAAACAGGGTTGTACCTTTTCTGCATCACACCAGTCCCAGTAGACAAGTCACAGGGAAATGGCATCAGCTCCTTCTCCTGGGTCCTTATAAATGACAGGGTTAAGGATGAAGAGCTCATCTGTACCTGAGAAATAATTATGTATTTTAAAGTAAAACACTATCTAATTTCCTTGAGGCTATCTGAGCAAGCCTGATGCCACCTCACGTCTTCTTTTACTGTATTTTCCACTCTGATTTTTATTCTCTTTCAGGGGTGGCAGGAAAAAACCAAAGAAACAAACAAAAAAACCCACAAAACAGCAAAGAACTAGGCATAATTGCAAAAAGGGGAAAAAGGTTTTCGGCTTCCTGGAAACAAACATTAACATGGCATCCCACACAAGGTAGATGCTGATAACTGATCATGGCCACTTACTGCTTTTAAAATATATGGTGGAGATTAATTAAGATACAAGGGTCAGACAGAAACTTGCATGTGTCAAACTAAAGAAGATAAAGCTTTAAATAAACATTATTGCAAGAATGATAAAATGGCACATAGAATAGAACTACTCAGCTGAATCTTTCATTGGAAAAATATCCTCACCAAATTTTCAAGAAAATTCAGAATTTTAATTTACTTGGCTGAGAGCCTTGCTTTCAGAAATAACTCTTCCTGACCTCTTTACCCCAAATAACCAACAGAATCAGTCCGAAGACCTTCATATCTCACCACAAGTTTTTCATTCACCTTGTGAGGTAGCACAGGTTTTTCAAGCCAAATTGTCAAAATACTAGGAGTTCCCTTTCTAGCAACTGAAGGTACAGGCCCTCAAGGACACTGGGCTAATGTCATCAAGACCACATAGGCATGAATCTGCCTCTGAGGTACCTCTGTACTCTGCCCTCTGCCTCAACACCTGCCTACGCTAAATATTGGTACTCGTTAACCTAACCATGCCCAGGATTAAATCCGATTTAAACACCAGATGTCAGTGTTGTGCTTATGTTACATGTAACTTGGTTTGGAAGATGTCTCCTTCTTTCCCCTATGAAAACTGTACAACTATATCAAAAGATTTTAGAATCCTTTAACTATATCACATAATATAGTACAGAATTCTGTCTCTAAAAAAAGGACCAGCCCTGCTGGAGCAATTGGCACACCAATTTCAGCGGAAGCATTAGGGCTTTGGCGCAATTTGAACCAAACACATAACCCACTTCTTTGGAAACACTAAATAAAGTAAGGCTTTTAACTACTTTATGATTATTTTCACCTATTTTCATAAGAAGAAGGGGTAAGCAGTGGATTATTCTAACACTTGTTAAACTCCTGTCTGATGCCACCGACCAACACCTGATCTCGTCAGAGCAGATTTGCTCCACAGAACCACTCCAGCTCCACAGAGCTGCTCTCCTTCTTTCAGTAGAGGTCTCTGTTGCAAAAAAAATTCTCAGGGGAACTACAGAAAGATAAGTTGTTAAACAAAACCTTGTCAGCCCATTGAATAGATGATATCTCAGTCCATGCCTTTTGAAGCCACAAAACCCCGACAGAAGGAAAAAGGAAATAGTAAGCCATGAGCCTCATAATATCCATTTTAATTTTATAGCTTGAGAGTAATACTTAAGGATCTCTCTTATATACAAGAGCCCAGTCTTCTGTCATTTGAACTTCCACATTATGTTCTCAAATGAGGGAACACCCCCCAGGTCTCCCTGTTAGCCTCTATTGAAACACAGAACGTAAATACACACAGAACTTATTGTTCATTTTACAAAAACGGTGAAATATTTTTGAATTGATGTTTCTGAATAAAACAGATATTAACTATCATTGTCTGCAGAAAATCTATGAAGTCTTAGTATTTTGGGGTTATTAAGTAACCGTACACAGCATGGCAGATGTTGGATTAACATCACTCGTGTCGTTTCTGACTTTTTCCACAAGATGGCGTAGTAAGATTTGAGCTGCCAGAAACCCTCGCTGATTTAGGAACTAAATTTATTTCTGCAGTGATTAGATCCGATTCACAAGTCTAAACTGATAGAACTTTCTTAGAACTTCCTTAGAGCAGGAGATATTATCCTCCAAACCAACAAAGAGCGAGGAAGATACAGACCACGGAGTGCATTTTCTATAGGGACATTACGCAATATCCACTTTTAATATCTGCAGAGGGTGGTAGCATATTCAAATCATTCTAGCCCAAGAGTGACTAACAGGAGACTCAACAAGAAAAAAAAAAAGAAAAGAACTAAGAACTTGTTGCTCAATATTTGGTAAAACAAGACTTCATTGTGTAACACACTGTAAGCATGGCGGGGCACATGGATAAGTACCGTGCGAGCGGCGCACGAAACGAGTGTGTGATAAACACCCCTAGGAGTTATCATTGCACTTGGGAAGGAAAACGAGGTGCCTTCAATGTTTTCTCCGCTCCATCCAATGCTTTTTCACTGGAAAAGGAAAGGGCAAGCAAAGCCTTAAGACAGACAGATCTATAACAGTTCCCTCAGGGAGAGGCAGCGCAGAGAGTAAGAGGAGAGTATTAATATCCCCCGTGATGCCAGCAGTTTTCTAAATCACATCCAATTAATGCTTAGATCAAAAGCAGGTATTACAGCAAGTGGAATTTACCCCTTGACTCTCTCCTCTTCCCACCCCTACCATTGCCTTTGCTGTGATGCACAAGTGTCTCTAGCTCAGAGCAAACACAGCCAGATTGCATCAGCCACAGAAAGAATCTTTTCAACCTCTTTTTTTGAAAACAAACAAAAACAGCCTCCTCCCAGGCAATTTCTGCTGCCTTTCATGTCATTCATACTCGCCACGGATTATGTTGTACAGAACTCAAAGCCTAATTATGTTTCTCTCCCGTACACACAAACATCATCCTGGGAGCAAGGAAGTAGACCTATCTCGAGAGTTTTGGTAGAAATAAAAGTAACCATTTATCAACCATACCTCTTCAAATGCAGAAGAAATGCAAATAAAAATTTACACTTCCTTTTATATTTGATGAAACCAAGCTGTGGACACAGGCAAGGGTTTTAGGACTTGCCCTCTATACTAACTGCTCACCTACTTTAAGCTATCATGACTCCTGCTTAGAAGTGAATAATTTTTCTTGGAAGAACATGGCGTGCACACTTAGCCTTATTATTTCTGTTATGAGTTGTTCTCTATATGGGCAATTACCTTTATGTACTGAGTTACCAAAAGAATCATAAAATAGACCACAGAACTGACCTCAACAGCAACCCAGTGGCTTTTTTGAAGATGTTACATGTGAGAAGTACTATGAAAGGGCTTTGAAGAGTTATCAAATCAGTAGATATAACAGGGACAATGCAAGACTTTAAGGATATTTCTCAAGCATGGTACAGTGCTAATCTGGTTATCATTAGAAGAATCCATTGATTGCATGAATGAGGCACAGAAACTGTGTCAATTATGGAAATAATTAGAGATGTACACAAGGACCTTAAAAAGAAGGAGGAGGTTAGGTGGAGCTTGGAAGGCTGCTAGCAGTCTAAGTGCCCAAGTCTCTGTAACTGGTCTCTGGAGAGTTTTAAATTCCTTGGATTATGTTACCAGTTACACATGTTATTCCTTTCCTTTCATAGTATTTCTGAAATCTTAACAGGTGAACAGGTTGGCAAATTTAGGCCGTCTCTTTCCCCTATATCCTGGACTACTTTCATGCTGCCATGAATTTTCCACATACTTTGTGAATAAAAGTAATTGGAATTAAGACGGATTAGCCGTTTCTTTGGCAGCAGGTAGTTTAGAAGAAGCAAACGTGACAATCTTTCCACTTAAACTTCATTCAGCTCTTCCTCCTCAGAGAATGCACTAAGGCCTGGAACGTGCAACTGGAGACAAGGACTGCCAACGCGGGATGGCACTAGCCTTGCTTGTGGGGTTTTTTATGCTGATGATTTACAACCTTGCCATGCTTCAGTATTCTTCTCATCTTCCATTGCTCAACAGAATCACTGCAAATGTTTCTGCAAAGTTACAGAAAAATGATCTTCTGCAAGTACCTCCTAGGTTTGCGGATAGCCTGTTAAATTATTAGACACAATTATCAACAATAATCTCTTACTCTGGCGTGCTGAATGTTGCATCTCCCATTTTCTGTGCAAGGGTGGTACAGGGGAGCGGGGCTGCAGGCTGAGTTCAGTCCCTGCTGTGACACCAGGCCTTTGCTCTGCTACACTTCTCAAGACAGGACCTAGAGCTCGTCATTGGAGTCTCTTCACAACAGCACATGAAATGGATGGGGATGAAAGGCACAAAGAAACTACAGACCAGATCCTCAGAGCTACAGGATGAAGGGCAGGTAACACCAATGGAGGATTCAGACCCCAGTGGTGACCAGCATTGTCACTGGGGAAGCACAGAGCAAGGTCTTCTGTGGAAAGTGCCATAACCATTTGCTAGCTGTCAGCACTCCTTCACTGCACTGATCTGAGCTCTGCCTGGGACCTTGGGGTAAGAAAAATCATCATCTGCCAAGAATCTCCTTTCTAACATTGGAAACCCTTTCAGTGAAAAATCACCTCCAACTTTTTCTTTAGGAGGAAAGCTGAGTGAGAAATTGTTACATAAACTCTCAAGTTCACTTCCAAATTTCACATACTGCAAATTACCCAGTATTTGGCTCAGCTCTACTTGCTGCCAGGAAGAAAGAAAACACACACACACTAAACCAAGAAATTTTCCTGAGCCTTTCAGAGGTAGACTCAACTAGCTCTTGCCTTCACCTGTCCCACCAAGCCCCAAACAAGACTGCTGTCTTCTTTTCTCTTAGAACTTCCCTCAAGTTCACTTCCCACTGCATCAGCCACTGCAGAGTCACTTCCCATGTGGTGACTTCTGCAAAGCATTTTCTTCATTTATTTGCAGGTGCAGTGCAGGCTGGGCTGCAGCTCCCAGTGAGAGCTCTGCTGAAGTCAGACACTCTCCCCGAGTATCATCAGAGGCATTGAGCCCATCAGAATAACATAAGTGGGCAATTTAAATATATCACCTGGTGGATTTAAATTCTGAGGCTGAGTCAGACAGCTTTTGTTAGAGCATCTTTAACTCTGGAAATTTCTCCCTGGTGATCTGATAGACTCCCTAGTTCATTGACTTTCACGACGATGTCCAAGCCTTATATATTTATTGATGCCTTTGCCTGAAGATGTTGGTAGTGATTTATATACATTTATTGAGGACCTGTTGAAGGAGTTCACTTAGTTGAATCTAGTCAATATGTTTTTATTTTGTTATTATCTTTGTATATATGCCAAGAATCCCAGTGATGAGTGCACTTTATAAATTGTAAAATAAATACATTTATGCTAAATAGTGTAGTTATTTATGGCTCAGAGAGCAAACTTAGCTGAGACAGCAAACTTATGTTATTGGAACCTAATTCATTCTCAGATTTCCAGAAGCAGTGAACGAGTCAATTATTCCAGTGTGACACGAAAACTTTATTTATTGTTTCATTGATTAAGCATATGTATGTGTTATTTTCTTAGGATATTGGATCATTTTAAAATAAATTATTTTGTAATCCATTAAACCTTGTTTTCTCCTTGGAATAACATTTCCCAAGCCTATCACTACAAAGAAGACAGGAAGTGAAAAGAATCATGTTTGAAAGAATATCTCTCTCTGGTTCACTCAAGAAGAGAGAGTGAATGGTATTTACTCCCCATCCTAGGAGCAGCTCTGGTTATACCCTTGTACCAGGGCTAAAGCCTCTTCCTGTTCCCTGGGATAAGCCACACGCTTATGTCTCTTGGTGCACCAGGGTCATTACTAAAATTCACTGAGCAAAATTTACTCACCCACTGCTAAAATCCTAAATAATATAGAGTGAGAAACAAGAATGAAGAAAACAAATGGGACTTCTGGTGAAGGGCACCTATCCATTCCAAAATGCTAGATAGGTAACAGCCCAAAAATACTACTGCAATATATACAAGGGCAAGTAGACCTTTTTCATGAACTCCTATTTTACCCTAAGCTAGAGCATGATGGATTTTGCAGAATGCCACGAAGGCCCTAAGGCAACAGGCATGAAATCACACAAAATGGTGGATATTACTTCCAACACCGAGTGCCCACTCCAAATGAGTTGTGCCGTTCAGAAAGGAATTTCTTCCCATACAAGCAGGCTGTCAATTATTACAATCTGGGATCAAAGGGAACCTTGACTGTCATAAAGAAGTTCTCCCTCCTCTTCATTATTCCACATGTGACTTCCCAAACCTGGTTTAAAACAAACAAAATGGATTTTACCCAGCCATCAAATAGCATTTTGATGTTGTGTACACCTCAATCAGGCCTCTCAGTTTGCACCAATCCCTGTTACACACAAATGACTTTTGGATGTTCTCCTATTGATTTGTTTAACATCAAACGTCTTCCTCTCCTTCCATTGTTCTAACTGTGAAGGCAGAAACAGCAAAGTACTCACAATACAAGTTTCAACTTCAGTGAGCCTCTCACCAGATGGTATTTTAGATGTTAGCAATTTAACCTAGTGTACCAATATGAAATTGCAACCAACCCAGATGGAGGTGTGAGAATAAAAAGCAGTCTCAACAGATTTTTCTGATACATGAAATACTATAAGATCATTTTCACCCATAGTCATGGGCTCCAGCTTTTACTACTTGCTTCCTGACGGCTGTAGCTTTTTTCCCTGTTTTCTAATATTTTCAATAATTCCTGAGCTGGTAGTGAAGATTTTTATATAAAATAAGTTTGGATGTCAACTGGGGTGTGGTGATAATGACAGACCTCTTTCAATTCCTAAGATTCAGGTACAGTACAAGAATGTAAATAGTCTCAAGACTATTAATTATGACTAAACCCCTGTATGTCTTATTTCTTAGTTGTCAAGCCAACCGTTGTGGTTCTTGTCTTGTCAAGCTGTTTTTCCAAACCTTACATATTCTTTAGAACTATATGTAATTGTAACAAAACTTACTATATCCCAACAGAAAAATTTATAGTACATTTAGATGTGTCCGCACTCCAATGAAAGGTGCTTATTTAAATTAAATGCAAACGAGAGAGAGAAGACAGTTTAGAAGAGAGAATATTTTTAGAGGTGTTCTGCATAATCTATGAATCTATTCATTTTTTACCTACTTAAAACAGAAGCATCACAATCCCCTATTCCCAGCTCCAAGTAATTTTTAACAATAATAAAAGTAGATAGACTTCAAAAATTAAAGAATTACTTTACTGGAACTTCAGATAAAGTGGCTCCTTCCTAGTTGACCAGATTGGTTGTTAAAGAGCAAGACCTTGAAAATTTTGGCTTTCCAGCAACACCATGATGGAAAATACCCAAATCACCTCTAATTCTGAAGTTAGAACTCAACATCATGATCCTCCTGCCAGTTCCAAGCTTAAGCTGAACTGCTCTGATAACACCTGCAGAACTGCACAAAAAAAGAAATGCTTTCAACAGGCAGGTGCAGTCATTTAGGACTTCACAGAGCAAAGTTAAATAATTGTAATAATTAAAAGCCATTACATGTCCCAGAACATGAATATCATCTGCTCATAGAGAGTCCTGTGAGCAACTTCACTTCCGAAGCATACACCCTGCAGAGCATTTCATCATCAATTTCACAAGGCGCAAATGCAAATAGCAGCTCTCTAATCCCATTCAGCAGCAAAAGTATCAAAAAAAGAGTTCTGGTCACTCTGTATGCAATAGCGGATTGTAGCCATGATACCAGTTGCAAATTCTGATGGCAATGGACAGACAAGGGCATAAGGGGTAATTATGCTTTCTCTGTCTTCAGCTGGTGCCCTCACTTAACAGGGCTTTTAAAAATACCTGGGTTTAAGCTTTCACAAACTCAAAGCAATGCTTTCAACAACCACTTTTTGATAGCATCAGCATTCAGACAGTACTTCTGCCATCTTAATCATATTAACACCTCTACACACACTCATGAGAAAGGAACGTTTCCCAATCATACAAGTTGTTCTTCATATTGTAGGGGAAGCCTCCAGAGCCCTAGCAAGAACGAGGGATACAGCAGTGCTCAGGCAGCTCTGCTGCTCTCCACTGGGTCCTGCACATCCAGCAGAATGTCAGACACCTCCTGCCTAGAACATCAAGCCTGGTTGTCCTTCAGCCACCTAATGCTCATAAAACTTAGAGCTTCACTAGAATCACTTCTTCCCCCAATACGTTGGTATAACAGTGAGCAGAAACAGTCCTGCTTATGCCTTCTTGCTTGCATTTATGGTTATTAACGTTCTTCCGCAGAAATATAATGACTATATTAAAGTTGGAGGAAATAATACATTTTTCATAAGAAATATCTATTCAATTAATAAGCACCAGTGATTAGACTAAAGTACCTATAGCATTTATTAATGTGGTTAGTGAAATATGTTAAAATGAACATAATTCTATTTCACATTCAGTCATTTTAACAGAAAGACAGATGCATTTAAAACCGCAAAGAACTTGAACATTTTCCCTTTTGTACTAAAAGATTCTATTTTATTTTTTTAGAATAACACTAAACTTTTTGGAACCATTAGGAATAGTTTTAATGCATAAATAATTCCTTTGGTCTTCAAAAAAGATATCAAGAACCTTCTTGGAAAATGGGCTTGAGTACCAAGTCTAGAACATAAGCAAGAGAATTTTGTGTAGGTTTGGCTCTTCTGCAAAGCATTTATCTTTGCTTTAGCTGGCATCATGGTTGCTTCTCCTCTCTGGATAATGGATTGTAGGGAGAGTACATGAAAACCCAGGACAGGAGTTACTTAAATGTTGTGCCCTTAATATAGAAATCAAGTGGAATGGTTTGAAAGGGAAACGTAATTTTGACAAGAAAATAAGTATATTAAGGTTGACAGAGTAAAGCAGGTCTGCTTTTTGTCATCTAATATTCCCATGATTGTTGAGGTACCTGCAATACAGCAGAATTTGATGACTAATAGGAATGGTGGGTTTTTTTCAACCTTCCACGATTTGTGCTGATGTAGTTACGCTTGTCATTGGAAGCATCCTTCCTGAGCCTACGAGTGTGGCTAGACTGTAACTATTAATAGGGATGAGACACATATGTGGACTGTATTTTTACACAAGTCAGTAAAATGAAAGGAAAATGATTCCCAGGTCTAGCTGTATGCTACCCTTATTGTGCTGTTTGCTTTTCTGGTGTCACAGCGAAGTAGCGCAATGGTGAATCTGGCCCTGAATATTTAACCAGCAAAAATTGTTGAGCAGTAAGTAAAAAGCATTGCTGGAAAGAGGCGTATCTGGAAATGGAAAGCCCCTTGTCCCCAGTGTGCTTTGCAATGATCACACATTTAATCATCATTGCCTCGGAAAGAATTGTGTTACTTTTAACCAACACCTAACAACATGTACAACTCACTATTCATATGTGAGACATAGATTTCTTTGCATGATTAAATGTTATATATTAAGAACACCAATAAAAAAGAAATCCTAATATGGCTCTACTATCTAAAGGTCACTGAATACCCTAATATATGAGAATGCACAAATCTCCTAGGGGTACCAACGTAAACATAGGGGTTATGGTTAAAGAGGAAATAGGTTACATCTCTCTTATCAGTTCTTATGTTTGCTGCTATTTTGTTGCCGCTGTGGTAATGCAGCAAATATGGCCACTGCTACTCTGTTGAAAGAGGATCTTTATAAATTCCAGTTGTCAACATGAAATCAATTCTGCTATGGGCAAAAGAGTGTTTCATCATTCCAATATTTGCACTCAGCTAAACCATATCCACAGGCTGTATGTGTCTTCATTTATTTATTTATTTGGAACTGCGAGTACAACACATTTTCAACCCGGCACTATGGATCTGTGGCAAAATTTCATGAAGGTTGTGCAGTGTATTTTTTTTTTTAAGTAAATGGGTCCTTTGATTTCAGATGAGAAGAACAAAGGCTCTAACTGATGCACTGTGGATTCAATCTGAGCTATGCTTCCTAGTCAAAGAACAAACGATGTATCATTAATTAAAGGCAAAAAATGGAAAGAGAAATGCTGATTACATATCTTGGCATTCCATAATGATTTTTTTCTGTGTCTTACACCTATGGTAAATAAGCCAAGCACTAAGTAGCAATAGGAACTAAAAAAAAAAAAAGCCTTCAGTTTGCAATTTCTTTTTCTATAGTCTTTCTTCTTCCAGTGAAAGTGTCTATAAAATTTTTAAAGGAAAGTAGGTTGCTAAAATGTACTTAATTTGCCATGATAGATTGAGTCCATGCTTCAGTGACTGTAATTGAATCTGTGACCTATTTCTTTAGTAAAGTAGAAATAGTCTCTTGGGTTTTTGTCACTACCATCTTTTAATGAAATTCAAAAAGACTGTCAAAACGTCTACACTTTTTCCACTAGTTGTTAATGTTATTACTTTACAATTTGTTACTTTTTAATTAATCTTAATAAATGTGTACACAGTCTACCTGGCAGTTGGAAATGGTAGACATCAATTCATCACTGTCACACTGTAAAGCAAAATTTAACAGGACAGAGAGGGCATTAAAAGCAATAGAATATTGAGACACATATTGGTTCTACTTAAACATACTTTATATCTCTAATTTACAGGATCTGTATATTACAGCAGCCCCACTCCCACAGCTGAAGTTAAAGGATCTGTCAGCATTTTAATCATGACCCCAGAGTATTTCTAAGACATTGCAAACTCAGCCTTCAAATCAACCTTAGGAGTGAATTTGGTAAGGAGATTCCCACTCCAGCAGCACCCCACTCCACCAGCCATTTCCCTCACCAGAAAATATTGTCACTACGCTTTAGCTATTTAGCATATCACACCATGAGGACCTGGAATGTGACCCCAAGGCTTGGGTGATGTCCTGACTCCACACTCGGATGAGATAAACCCTGGGTTTCCCACTCAGGGTTTCCAATGGGAATGTAACAGGCAAGTGGGGTTTTTATCTCGTCCCCCAGTCCAGACAGCTGGGGAAGCAGAGCGAACCTTTCCTGCCCTACAGTCCAGACATGGCCTTGGTATCTCAATGGGTGCTTTTTAGGTTGATTATTTCTGATACGTGGGTGTCTCTTGGACAAGTCACTCTGTCAGTTCTTCCCTCATCAAGGACTGAGATGACACTACCTTGGTG
This sequence comes from Scolopax mira, assembly GCA_004320125.1. NCBI lineage: Eukaryota > Metazoa > Chordata > Aves > Charadriiformes > Scolopacidae > Scolopax > Scolopax mira. The sequence continues at coordinate 49,462 of BJBW01004270.1, forward strand.
TTAATATGGATCTGAGAAGAATCTTACAAACAATCAGGTGTAATGCTCTTCTCATGTTATTTTTAAGCCTGTAACTGCATAACTGTTGATTTATGATCAGATTTATGATTTATTACAGCTGCATGTGGACAGCCTAGGGCTGGTAATCACAACAGAGGGGGTCTTCAACAAAGCAGCATAGAGCAGCTCCTGTGGCTGAGGACAATTTCATCATTGTATAATCATTGGGAGATATTATTTGTATAAGAAGCTGAAAACACAGTCCAGATTGGTCCCATCTTTGTGGGACACAGGCCAAGTACCCATGGTCTCTTGTTGTGGGAACAGGGCTTTTGCCCAGTTGCACACCCTTATCTCCTGTTGTGGACCTGCAACAGAGGCTTCCTCTGCTGGTGTATGTGCTACATCAGACTCACAGGGAGAGAATGCTACATGAAGCAGCAATTTACAATTCAAGAATGATCTCTCCCACTCAGCCTCAGTACGAAGCAACATGAATCACACTTACCTGAAATCTATTGACAGATTTATTTTTTTTTTTAATGAAACTCTTGACAGTAAAAAAAATACAGAGCAAACAAAACAATCCCAGACCTTGATTTTACTTTAAAAACTCAGCCTCGGCACCTAATCACTTTCCTGGTCCTTTAGTTTGTCTCTCTCTTTTTTCCTGCCTCCATCCTACAGCTCTTTGCATCCTAATCAAAGTCAAGAGTAAAAAAGACATAGGGTGAAGGGCTTAGCTCAGGAAGGCAACCATTGTGCTTTCTTTAGGGCACAATAAACCAAGGGAGATATAAAGGCACAGATCACACTCTCTTGTTTTCACTTCACATAGGTGCTGTCTAGTTACCAGCTGGGTTCCGGTGTAATTTGAAGCACTGTACAGAGTACAGAACACTTCAGCTGGATGGCCATGGGCTGGGCAGAGAGAGATCTGACTGGAAAACGTTACCATAGAGGCGACAGGACATCATGGGGAAGCTTACCTCACCATTACCAAGGATCTAATTGACCTGTTTCTCAAATAAGTGAAAGGCTGGAATTTTTAGTGAAAATTAAACAAACACCCTCTTCCATAGCGACAAGTTCAAAGGCCTATGAAGACACGAGTGCTATTTTGAAAGTGAAGTGATTTGGGGATTTTAAAGTAAAATAAATACATATACGCACACTACCACATAACTGGTACATTTTCCCAGAAGAAATATCATTGATAAGGATATCCAGCATATGGAGTGACTAATATGATGGACTATAATGGCTTGAAAGCAGTCATTATGTTCTATTAGGATACACAAACAAAACAGATTCCCTCAGCAGACCTTGGTTTGCTTTAAAGCTATTACACTCCAGAAGATCTAAATCTGCATTTTAATTACTGCAAAGTTGTTTGAGTTTTACCCAATCTAATGGATACGATCTTCCTAAACACGAGGATTTAAACAAAAAAGTCATTAAAAATTAAATAATGAAATTAAGTCCACTTGCCAAATTTTAGGTTAGAGATATTAACTAAAGATATGAGGAGTTATATAAAGATACGTATTCAAAGGGTTCTCACCTAACCTTTACTTTTGTGAGCAGTTTTCTATCCACAAATAACAGTGAGCAAAAAGGAAGGCTTTGGTGCCTCATTACCCGATGGCTAGGTGCACTCAAAGAATTGGACATTTTCTTCTTATTTGCACTTGCCATCAGGTTTGCAGTTTTTAAGTGCATCAAACTTCCATTTTCTTTAGAAAATGAGGTTGTACAGGGAAAGAGGGACTGACGTGTTTATACCAAGTACTGCTGTAGTGGCTGAGACAACTGAGACCTAACATTCACCTGATGTTCCAAGTCGACTAGATCTGTCTCCTTGCTCGTAATTTAAGTCAGGTTCATAAATTTCTGCATTTGCCATTACTAAGATCCTGGGCAGGAACCTTAAAAAAAACCACATTGTGTACCCTCTAATCCAAACACAGCTGAAGAATTAATGAGTAAATTCAAAGGACCTTTTTCCAGAGAGTCCAGAAATGGCTAAAAAATGCGTAATGTTGAGGCTGAACAGAGTCCCATGGAGTTCTCTGGATATTTCTGGTAGAAATATTAGAAAAGCGTATTTCAGGCTTTCTTACTCTTCACCCCATGTAGTCTTTCAGTTCTGTAAGATCACAGATCCATGCCCTGAGTCAGAAAAGCACTTAAGCTAGCAAAATGTATGTCTTGGATGATGGAAAAACCTTAGACACATTTAATATAATTTGACTTGGAGAAATAGTGCACAAGAGGTCTAGTCAGAAAAAAAATTTAAAAAAAAAGGTATTTTAGCAGCTCCTTCGGATTTAAACGCTTCAGATACATTTGCATACAATTTCAGCTCATTGTATGGATCAACTGTATCAAAAATAACCCTAGAATAGGAGGATGTAATCAGACTAAAATGAAGTCCTGACTTCACAAGGAAGATTAACAACATTATTAAATTTCAGCTTTATTTTAGTAATTTTATCTAGATCCCAATCTCACAAGGCTTTGAACATGTGTAAATTAAGTCTCCTGAAGGGACACTGATAGCTAGATACATATATATAACTTAAAGACAAAATAGTAGCAAGAACCAAAAATGCCAAATTCCTTCATCACGCCCAGAATTGTACTGTAACTGTCTAGAAGAAATGCCAAGGAGGGAGGACAGAAGAGCCCCCACCAGCAAAGGGGTGTGCAGAGTGTGCGTGCACATTTCTTGATTTATGAAAATCCAAATGCATGTAATTATGGATCTGCACAGCTTTTGGCAGCCTTGGAAAAGATAGCAAGGTAATTTGAGAAATGGAAATAATTAAGAGTAAGTAATGGAATTGCCTAGAGAACACAAATGCCATAGCTACAACTTCCAGACAGAAGGGACAAAAGGGAGAAATGACTTCTTAAAAATAATACTGGTGAATTACACTCCACATAGACATTAGCATTTTTATATAAGATGAATTAGGCACATACATAGCCATTTTGGAATAGCCCCACGAGTAGTTCAATATGGCACCACTGACCTAAGTGGCACTGAAAACATGGCAGGACCTCAAAGAGCTCTACTTAGCAATTCTAGTGAAAAGGGGAGGCTTGAGGCTTTTGGTTGTTTTATACACATGGAATAAATAATTCTTATCTGTTTTTACAGCATGTGAATCATGTGCCTTGGCCTGGAAATGGCAGCTTATATGATTGGGGAAAGATGGTCATGACTGCATGGGCTAAACCCCCAAATTAAACCCTCTTGGATTCAATCTTCTGAAAACACAAACAAGTACAGAGTAAAGTTGATAGAGGAGTCACACTGCATTACATACTGATTTTCCAACTCCACATGTAAAGAAAGTAAAAGCCAGAGAACACATTTCAATTCTTCTAAACCTTCTAGTTAAACTTCTTTTCCTCCTTTTAAAGGCTGAGAGTCAAACTAGGTTCCATACCCCAAGAATTTCAACGGAAGGGTGAAATATTTTCACGTCTTGCAATGGGTAAGAAACCATTTGGCAGATGGTCAAAAGTTTAGGAAAAGCTGCACAAAGCATGACAAGATGAATAGAAAAGACGCCTCGAAGCACTGAAATGGAACAACAGGAGTTGGGAAAGGTCACTCACAATAGTAAAACTACTGAACATTTTAATCACAGCCTGGTTCTCTGTTGCTCTGAGCCTTACTTAGTCATTTTTACCAGTGCAAAACGGGCACAAATCATTATTCAAATACTATTTCGTACCCACTTATACTGCTATTAACTATCACTGCAAGGTATGAGGCAGTAGCTTATCTAGTTTGAGTTTTGCAGCAATCACAAAGCTTTGGGTCGGTAGGATTGCAACTTCACAAAAATCTTTTCAATTAACCTTCAATTCAATTAAATCAAACAAAAAAAATCAATTAAACACAAGTTGACATTTGCACAGAAATAGCAAAAAATTATCTTGAATGCATTATAAATATTATTTCTGAAACCGTAAAAGTATTTTTATTCTAAAAGCCCCCAAATGTCATCATTAACATCCTAGAATAGGAAAGCAGAGACAAAATACAACTGCCTAATCAAATCCCTGTTTGAAACTAATATACGGATGATATCAAAGCTGCGGGGAGTTCAGTTCAGAACTGATTAATTGATTTCTCTGGACATTCCAAAAGATTCCAGATCCAAGAAGTATCATTAAGAAACTTTATTGTGGTGATCTTGAGATCACCACAGTGGATTTCAGTGAGAAAAATGCTCAGAGAAATCAGTGGGGAGATTTTGTACAGATACTGTGTTCAGCGCAGAAAATCCATTTAGGTCTTAGAGAGGCCTCTAACTGAGTGGGTTTAAATTTCATTTGAAATAAATATGTTTATGGTATTCAAAGTGTTGGTTGATTAAGAGTGCAACAAGTGGAATCTTGCTTTCATTTTAAACTAAATTTAAAAATAAGTACTACTACTCAGAAAACAGCAACAAAATATTCCTGTGTTCATTTAGAATCTAGAAAAGCAGCTAAAACCTATTAATTTTAAGGCCACTTTAATTCTTTCTGCTTTCATTTCCATTTATGATTACAACAAAGCCTAAGCAGCTAAGTTTAGTTTAAGTTCAGCTCACGATTTCCCTCAAGCCCCCTGGTCAACAGAAATAAAGAGACAGTAGAGCTGCCCTGTGCACTACATATGTCACCTAATAATTCTTTACATTTCTCAGATAACAACTTCAGAATAACAGCAAGGTTAATCTCATGGAAGGGATATACACTTTGTTCATGAAAGGGACAAATGGATACTTGCTTTCTTTCCTGGATCGTTGTAGATACCATGAGGATTATTCACAGCACGAGCACTATTTTGATGTACTTGCATTACCTTCTCTTTCTATCAACAAAAAAAATGGAATACTTTTAATGTCAGACATCACATTAACTGCAAGGAGTACATATCCCCTAAGAGTTGGAAAATGCACTCCATTATTTCCTCCTTTTAAGTCCACTAAATAAGTGATAGTCCCAAAAGCTGACTCAACACTTGATTCTGCCTCAAGTTTCTTTCTTTTATTACTTGACAGTGTGTCTTTGCTGCACATTAAAAAGCTATTTCCATCTCCATGGTATGGATTTTACAAGTCTTGGTTTCTTCAGCATTTCCAGCAAGTCTGATGATACCAATAAATTAAGTCTAGCAAATAATCCCCATCTGAGAGAGAACTTTCTGAAGTTCTCTGAGACCCCCCAAGACAGACCTATAAGAGAAAGAAAAAGCACAATGCAATGCATCAACACCCTTTGAGCGTTGAGTGTGTGCAGAAAAAACTCTAATACAAATCAATTGTAAAGAATGCAAATAAATTGAAAAGAATGTTAATAGGGAGAAAGAAATCCTAACTCTGTGTGATGTTGAGTACTGCCTGAAATGACCATTAATGCTCAGAGACAGTATCTTGGCACTATACCACACAGACCTGCAGAAATTCCGTCTTAATGGTCAATAGCACTTAAAAAGAAAATATATTACTTATAATGAGAAAAGGAATAGGGAACTACACAGAAAACAGTACTATGATATTGTGTAATTCCACTTTAATCCCCGTAGTTTAAATTCTGTGTGAGTGAGAAAAATGAAAGAATTAGAATTGGTACATAGAAGGGCAACATGGATAACCAAAACTGTTTTTTCTAGAAGGGCCGTAGTAGATAAAGTCTATGCAAACCTATGGCACAGAAAGACAACAGAAATTAACCTTAAAGTCTAATACTCTCAGCAGTAATATATATATATATATATATTTTAATTAAATTATACCCAAACCTCATTTTCCATGATTTGTTTCTCTTGACCTCCAATAGAATTACAAACACCAGCACTATGGGACTTCACTCCCATCATTTAACTGTGTGAAGCAACAGCACTATTCACCTGCACCCTAAGGGTAAGGCTGGACAAAAATGTCTAAACAGCCAGGGAACACTCAAAGCCTTGAGTGCATTCTCAGAAACTTCAACCTTTCCTTTCAAATTTGGGTGGTTTTTTTGTTTGTTTTTCAGGTACCAGACTGACTCTCATTGATACATTTAGAGGAAATTTACATAGCAAATTAATAACCTAAAGGTCAGACACCCTTAGATGTTACTGCATGTTTAATGGCATTTGTCTGCTCTTTTGCTGGGTCATACAGTGCCAAAAGCAAGAAGTCTTGTTTTGAGAAATGGCAGAATTTTGCTGTAAACTATATCTTTAGAATTTTACTTGTTTTGTAAATGCTCCTCTGAATTCCTGCAAGTGATATACAATATCATCCAAATAGCAGGCAACACCATCTACCTCTTCCTGTACCTCATCTGTTTTTCTCTGAAATACAGGTGCACTGGTCACCCCAAAATCTTTCCTACCTAAACAGTATCACATCCAAGTTCACTGTCAAGTGATTTTTTTGTGCTGTGGCACCAGGGTCCCCATCAGCAGGGATGGAATAGCTGATGTGGAAAAACCTTGCTCCTCCTACCAGCCTCATGAAACAATTCTCCAAATTCCTCCGGTAAATTTGTACTTAGTTTTTGCTGTAGTTGATTTTAAATAATATCCTTTTACTAAGCCCTCATCTGTACTAAGTACAGCATAACGATTTTTACACTTGCGATTTTCCTCTGAGTCACAGGCACATCATGGTCTCAGTCAGTTCAAATCCAGGTGGCAGATTTCTGTCCAACAGGGTGAAGAGGGACAAAAATGCATGAATTCTAATGGAAAACCCGTACACTTAAGATCTATGGTAGTGCATACATCCACAGCCTCTGTTGTGTCTTGTAAAAAGTATTTTTTTCCCTAAATACTTTTAATTCATTTTCTAGTACACCCTATCAGAAATCACAAATATTGCTACTTCTTGATCTATTCCTATTTTCAATGCCACGTCTCTTGAACAAATGTAAATAAGTGGATATTCTACACTTTTTCCTTTTCTAGAACATGTGATTTTGTGAAGTGGCACAATATCTAATCATGCTTCCAAAAGAGCCTGGTTTCTAAGCCTATAGCTCCTGCACCGTCATAGAATAAATTTTGTAGATTCAGAGCTGCTTTTTTTGTCTTAGTAAAGGGTTTACTACTACTATTCCAGTCAATGTATATTGGCATGCAAACAGGCTCAAGCATGATGTCTGCTCTAACTACTGTGTGATGCTCCCGAGGAGTAGAAAATTGTCTCCACAAATTTTCTTTGGTTCTGTATCTCATTTCCCTCTACCATGGTTGGTTTTGAAATATTCGCTACATGTTTTCTTTTTTGGGTTCAAGTGCTTGCTTCTGTGGTGCATTCTGGTGGGAGTTCCTACATACAAGCATTTTTCTTCCCATGTCTACCTGTTTTGCTACTAAAACAAATAGATTTTAAAAACACCCTCAAAATACCAAGCGGTATATATGATCTGATTATTTTAGGATTGACCAGAATACAGAGTTGATTTTTAGGGTGAACTTTATATTAATCTTTTAAATTATTTGTGGTAGGCATATAATAGTCCTAAAGACACTTGTATGCTTTCATATTTCATCTTATCAAAATCTTATGCATAAAACCAAGACATTAAGCAACAAAAAAGTACTTTTTGTAGCTAAAGTAAGAAAAACAGCCCTTTGTGCAGTCCAACCTTCTATATCATTTTCGTAAAACAATATTTGAGGTTTTGAGTATATATTGCAACATCTACCTTTCTCTCATGCAACTGGAACTTGTTCATGGCTCTAGCCATGAACATTTTATTTTTCCTTCTTCTCTTTTAAAATAACTTTGTAAGTGTCAGTGTCCTCAGTTTTACTGTGCACAGAGGGTTTAAAAGAAGTGCAGAACCTACTTCTGCAAACTCAAACATATTAACCACTTGCTTGCTAAAAAGGAAAATAACACCGAACTGGCAACTTTTGTTATATTGAAACTAAAACCAAGGCCATCTCATCAGCTCCTTGTACGAAGCTTACATTGTAACCAAAGCTGAAACTGAATTAAAATACCATCACTTCCCTGTCCCGAAAGAAAGAGATTAGGTATTTTTTACTATTAAAATGACAACTACAGTTTTCTCTAGACAGGGGAATCCATAAGTGCATTATGCTCCTGGGCTTCGCACAGTAAGCTGGTCACAAGCATCTGTGAACACGCATTAAGTTTGTGCAAACAACTGTGTGTGGAGGTCAGGCTGATTCCTGTCATATACATGAATAATGAGCTATTTGGCATTGTCCATCCCTGAACACCCTGCTCATATGTGGAAATATTATTCATGAAATAGAAGCATGCACCTGCATGCCACCTAAAAGTCTGATGGCCAGGTTTTGCTTCTCACCACAACCTTTTGTGGTCATTAGTTTGCACCTCCAGTAATATTACTCTAGGTTATACTGAGAATGAGATTTATTTCTTGTCACAAAATGTGGATTTAAGCCTTGAAAATGAAGCTTTGTTGTATTTACTTTAGAAAAATTGAAACTTCCAACTAGTTGTGTCTCAGGATAAAGAGGAAAGAGCTAAATATTTTCTCTACAGATAGCCATATCTTTAAGTTAAATAGAAAGGTTAGTCTATCAAGTGGTCTTTATTTGAAAGCTATTTTTTGTCAACACTACACAAATAATCATTCAGGTGACCAAATTATATCCAGTGTCTGCATTAAGTAATAGTTAGACCTGATATTTATAACCATGGACATTCAACAACTCTTAAGCCATCATTTTGAGAAGACAATTGGATTATATTGAACTGAATTCTTCCCGTGAAATTAGACAAGGTACTTTATAAGAAACAGACCCCCCATTTAATCAGGGTGAAATGCAATAATTAGGCTTGCAATTGTCATGGAAATATTGAAGGAAGGTATGCAAATTAATTAGCAAAACAAGCAGTTAATGCAAAAAGGCCAGCAGCCTCAATAAATCGCCACCTCCTATACACTGGTGAGTTGTTATGGTTTTTGTAATCAATAGTGTAATATGTACAGATCCATCACATGTGCTTTTTTTGATCATAAGATGAACATGTCTGAAATGTGTGGGACCTTGCTACAGGCAAGAAAATGAGTATCATTCCATTTACACAACTGCATTCTTCCATAAGAAAGGAAAGGAAAGCATAAAAGGTTGCTTTTATTTATACTGTGTGGGGTGTTTTCTCACATTTTTGAATACTATGCCATTTGTCCCCAGTGCAATAAAGACTAATATTAAAATCATTTCAGCCAACCCTATCACATGAAACAAAAATAGCTAATGGCTGTAATAGAAGTAACAGTAAAGCGCAGATAATAGCAGCTTCTAAAAAAAATCTGATTATCCCTAGAGATGAGCAGTTTCATGTTGTTGCAGTTATTTGTCACTATTTGCATGATGAGTCCAGCTACAGCTTTCAGTGTAGTCGGTGCTGTATGTTAGGACTGGCTTAGGCAGCAAACAAATGAGAAAGATCTCTTGATACACAAAGAGCATATCTGAACCTGGTGAGTCTCAAAGGATGAGCAAAACCCCCAAATTTCTAATATGATTCTAGATTACACTCACGCAAATACATTTTCAGTTTCTCCTCTGACTTCTTGATCAGAAGAGAAAAAGTCTCTTGAACTCAGCATGAGGAAAAGTTACAAAAATAAATCTGCAGAAAGTGCTGTTCAACTCGAAGCTCCTGCATACAGAGCCTGGAATTTGCTTGCTTTTCAAACCTAAATGTAAAACTAAAATGGCTTTCTTGGCTTAATCCTCTTATTTCAGTGACTCCCCCAGAGCTACTGCTGGTGCAAGAGAAACTATGCATCGTCCTTGTCCTCTATTTCTTTGGCAACTCTGCATAGAAGAGCACCTTCAGTGCGTTTGGACAGAAAATACATCATTTCTATTGTTCACTACAGTTGAACAGTCTCTATCTTGATAAGACAATAAGGTAATTATTTTTGACAGGATAACAATATGCCAAAGGAAAAAGAAAGCCAAAACCCAAACCAGGAATGTATTTTTAAAGCAATAGATTGTTACTTGATCAAAACATATAATTCACTTTACATAACTATTGACTAACTTGTCTCCTTTACAAAAGAAGGGGGGACAGAAAAGAAAAATTACTATGCACAAGTGCTTGGACTAACATTAAGATATGAAGAATCATAGCAGATCCACTTCTATGGATAACAAAGTTAAACTGCTCTTCAAAGCTGAGTACGTTAATAAGGTTTTAAGTCCTGTCTATTGCAATAACAGCCATACTGAAGGAGATACATACAAGTTACAAGGGAGAAATAAACAGAAAAATAACATAGCTACTGATCAATAGGCAGTGACAGAATACAGTGACAGCTGTTAATTCAATCCTTATTCAAACTCTGTATCTTGGCCTGTTTGGGATATTGACATATGTTATACCTTTGTAAGATATTTAACCTGAGATTTATGCCATTCATAAACATATAATGTTGGCTTTTTATTTGCTAATGGTAACAGTTGTATATGAAATGAGAACATAGTACCAAACCCAAGAGTTTAGTAAGTCATTAGAAAACTTCTTTTTTCTGAGATGTATACCAACTGCTGAGTTTTGAATTCACTACTCTCACATCTCTGCCATTCATTTGGGTTGCTTGAAACCAGAGCAGAACACAGTTGACAACCATAGAATTGTCTAGGTTGGAAGGGAACTTTAAGATCATCTAGTCCAACCATCAACCCAACTCTGATAAAAAGAAAAAGCCAAAAAAAAATCATACAAAAAAAAAAAGCAACCAAAAAAACCCTTACATTGCTAAACTATGTCTCTAAGCCATATGTCAACCCATCATCTGAAAACCTCCAGGCATGGTGCTTCAACCACTTCCCTGGGCAGCCCATTCCAGTGCTCAAAAGAATCTAAGGAAGACGGTTGGGTATGTTCAAAGGTTCCTTCATTCCCACCCAAATACTGTAATTTAAGAACTTCAAAATTTCCTGTGACACTACTGGCAAATAGTTCTATCTAGAAGTAGAAGGTACATCCAATACATTTATAAATAGTTACAAGCGAGAAGGGGAAAAAATACACTGATGCATTTTAGCAGCTCTAAAAATGCACTAGATAAAATAAATAACTAAAAATATTCTATACAGAGGACTGGCAAAATTTGAAGAGAAAAATTTAAATTCAGTGTAAGGTGAACACCTATTTATTAGCTCTGCAGAAGCTCAGTATTGGTCTGTTACATCTACTATTAAAGAAACAGTGGAAAGCATGGGGCATGGTGTCTTTTACACTATCATGGTCACTGAGACATGGTCATTGACTCTCCCGCACATCAAGCTGCAGGAAGAGATTTCATGCTTTGAGGATATGAAGGAACTGACCATTTTTAGAGGTTGTTTGGAGATTAAGCTTCAAACCTACAGGAAAAAGTTACGATGATAGTGAATGTGAATTGCAAAATAATGTTTTCAGTGGCTCTGGAATTTACCACATGGTGCTATAATGTATCAATTGTCAATACCAGATATGTACCTCAAAAGTGCACAACACAGACATGTCTTATAAGTTTTAGATGAGCTATTAGTAGGATATCAGTAATTCTAAATAAATGTGTTCAAAATGCTATAAAATAAACCACTGTAATTTAACACATTAGACCAAAGATACCAGGCAACTGGAAAGCATTAAACCCCCTTAAAATTTGCACTCCTACAATGAAAGGACAAACCGTTTTTTTTTTCTATTGTTCAAGTAATCCTTTTTCGTTAGTAGAACTGCCATGATTGTGATATTTAACAGTTGTATGTCACTTTAAATCTTCAAAAAACGGTGTGAACATTAATTATAAATGAACATTAATAATAGACCTCTGTCTAAAGTATTTAAGTATTTATTAACTCTATTTCACACGCGTGGAAGCTAAGACAAAGAATCTCAAGTTTCAGACCTCAAACGCTGAAATTTAGGTAGCAAAATCTGTATTCCCTTTACATTAGTTTCAAAAGCTCAGAGAACAAAAAATATGACTTGAAACATAGATGTTCTAGAGGTCTCGCCTCATCTGAAGATCAGACTGATCAGACTATTTATTTAGGAATCCCAGATAGTAGTTCAGGTTTAGGACAGCAGCCCAGGACCACACAAGGCAGGAAAAGTACTGATTTGTGATTCATGTTGCTCAATTTGAGCCCATGTTGATGCTTTACCCAGTTTAATTACCCAGCCTATATCTGTAGTCACCAGGAACTGAAAGATATCTTGAGACATTAAAGATTCTAATCTGGAGCTGCACCTGCTTTAAGTGGGATGGAGGTAAAAGAGATTAACAGTTTACAGTGGTCATCTATAAACCTCAGGAGGCAAATGCAACCCAGACATGTAAGCCACCCACAACAATTCCTGTGCATCGATTCAAAGCCAGCAGGGGCTGGGATGTTCTGGAAGATGTGTAAGATCAGACTGATATCACAACAGAACAATTCCACAATAGCACAAGGGTTATGTCTCTCTCTCTCCAAACTGTTTGTTTATTCCAGCTGCAAAGAGCTAAAATAGATCCTCTGTGAGGCACTATTTATTTTAATAGCTTACTATTACAATAAAAAGAATTGTTATGCAAAGGATGCCCCATAATTAAACTTTTAAAGGTGCACAACACAATGCTGTGCAAAAGAGTCCCTTAAATACACAAGCCAGTGTCCATGTAGAAATAGATAAAATGCTTGGACATGGCTTTATCCACACAAAAATGTTCTTCCAATTGGGCATATAAGTTTTATAATCTATATGCATATTATTAAAACTACTATGAAAGAGGTTGATTCTTCATGCATAATCAGTTCCCATTGAATTTAAATTACTTTCAAGTAAAGCACCGATGCAGATAAAATACTCTAAATGTACAGAATATTAAGCAAATGTTTATATTAAAAAACTGCTTTCAGGTGAAAACGTGCTCAGTGAAGCACAACCCCCATAGTGCCTTGCAGAATATTAATGCTCAGTAGATCACAAGATGACAACAAGTATTCCTATGTAAAAGCTTGAGGTGGGATAAAAGGTAGCATTCAGATGACAAGCCTCAACAAAAGAAATGTGCAAACACATGGGGTGTGATACTATTGAGATGTAAATGAGGTTAGAAATATAGGGAATCAAACCTGCTTAGAGTCAGGAGTGTCTTGTAAAACAGGGACAACGGCATGTTTAGCATGAGCAGCTTCAGCTGACTAGTGTGCCCACTAAAATTTGCATGAAGAGTACCTAGCTGTGAGAAACAGGATGTGAAGAGAAATAAATTTTAGGGGAATTGTAATGTAATTCCTCCTAAAGAAGGATGAAAACTAGACTACTAGAACCAACCTCTTTTGGAGGCTGTGGGATCTGGGATCAGAATGAAAAACGTCACGTTCAGGCTGGTCAATGTGGAAAAAAAACCCCAAAACACAAAAAGGAGGGTCTGAAGACTACAGATTTTACCAAGTGAACCTGTAAGGGACACTAGCACTTAGATGTGTTTCCTACAGAAGTAGAGGGAGAAAGGAGCAATTCTTACTTTGAAATTGAAAACACAAGTTAATGCCCTCCTTAGGAGTGCAGGGACCAAACCCACTTAATAGTCACGCTCTTAAATGCAAGCTTTTCCTCATCCTTAACTTGGCTGGACAGAGGAAATAAAGGCCAGCTCGAGCTCCTGTTTGACCACTCCAGCAGCAGTGAACAGTTACTGTCTGTGTGATCCAGCCACCATCAGCATAGAGCAGGAGGAAGACTATCCTAAGCAAGTATAATCTGCATTTCTCTTCCTCCTGGGGGCATATGTTTGCTTTAGCAAGTCGCCCACCACTCTTTATTGATTATGGAAGGACCCAGGCTGGATGGGGCTTCAAGCAACCTGGTCTAGTGAGAGGTGTCCCTGCCCAGGGCAGGTTGGAACCTGATGATCTTTAAGGTCCCGTCCAACTCTAACCATTCTATGACCCTAGACTAGACACCTCAAATTAGATTTAGGTAGCTGAATATATTTTTTTCCTTCCATCCCCTTCTAGGCATAAGAGAAACCAAATTAAGAGTCCATAATTTTCTGAGGCAAGTACCCCTTAGGCTGTACAGGCATTCTTCAGGGTTGAGTTTTACTGGATCAGAACAGGTCTAAGTTATAGATTTTTTGCAGTCTTAACTGTGTTGCCTGTCGATTTAAAGATTAGCAATCTGTTTGGAAAGAGTCAAAGGACCAGAAGATTTTATTTCACCAGGAAACCTACATATTTATTAGTATAGACTGCTTTTGACAGCCTTAGCAATAGTCTACCTGATAAATATATCCCAATAGTAACCATAAGTTTTCCTATCTGATTTAGATTTTACTCAACTATTTATATAACTCCTTATATACCTTGATGAAAATGAGTTTAGGATGTGCCCCTCCAGCTCCACCATTTAACAGAGAGTCTGCACTATTTCTTTCAGACCAAAAATTGGAACTGCTGTATTATGTAAATGTTATTGCTTCAAAGAAAAGATTGGTGTTGTCCTAGTAATTAACTGTCTGGTTAATTAGACCTCTTTCCCTTCGCTCAGCAACCTGCATTCATGTGCATATACAGACTGTTACAAAAATAAACTAATAAGCTTTACACTGTCTGTACAGAATTGCTAGGAGATGGGCAATAACAAAAAAATTAAGTCTTATTCTGGATGCTGAAAATCTATTAAAAATGGAAATGCAGAGTTCTCCAAGAAGTGGAAATCCAATAAAAATGGGAATTTTGTCATGTGGAGTGATGGATTTGGAGCACTCAAGAAGGACAAATGAATCATGCTGAGCTGTTAATATCCCTGCCAGTTCTATAGCATTCCACGAGCATGTGAAACTGTCTTTGTTTGCTTTCCTAACAACCAACTTTTAAAAGATTCTCTGGGAACATAGGAAGCTTCTGTAGTGGGATAATTGTTTCAACAGCTTGGACACTGATTTATTTTTATGAGTAATAGAGGACTCAGATAATTACTATGGAGTGTAATACTTGACGTCAATGAGAGCACTGACTGTAATACACAAAAATGATTAAAAAATAATACTTCTGTAAGAGCAGAAAGTAGTCTATATTGGTTAATTTATATGTCAGTTTTGATGCTGTTTGAATTTCTAGCTTATTATTTTTTTAATAATAGTAATAATACTTGTATTTATTAGACTATGCTTGTAAAGACTATGAATTATTAAACCTTAACAGAGATAGAATCACTTCAAAGATGCATTTGAGTATTTGGATTATGTGCTCACTAATGCCTCAAAAATAAAGAGCCCTACGCATTTAGGACTTATTTTACAAAGATCTACCACACATCTTTGAATCTACCCATATTTTACAGCAGGAATCTGTACAAACATTTATAAAATGTTTATAAACTATAATATTATTGTCTACCTTAATAAAATTAATCTTTGGAGAACTGAAAGCTTAGGGAAATAGATTCATGTATACAATTTGAGGCAAACATTTTTCAATTGACACAAACAGATATACAGTTCTAAGAAGTAAATAAAAATCATTTCCTCTAATCTGTCTCATGGGAACTGCGTCCTCTGCAATAAAACAAGCCAACCTCCCACCATATGACTAAGCCACTAAATAATTCAGGATAAGGGCACAAAATGTGAAGAGTAAAAGACATTGTTCTGTACAATGCACAAGAGTTCTAAAGATTTTATTAAGTCTTAATATACATTAAAAAAGCCCCACCTTATTCAGGGTACTGAGCAATGCCTTCTGCAAGACACTTCAAAGTGTGTGTGTGTATAAAAATATATAAAAAAATACTGTTAGTATATAAAAATACTGTTAGGAATTCCTGATGGAATCCTCATGTGTACATGGGTACCTTTTGATGAAGAAAAGCAAATTACTGAAAAAGTAAAAATATTTCACAGTAGTAACATGTTAACCACACAAAGTCCAGTAATCTGAAAACAGGAAAATTCATCATCATCTAAAAACTATATTACTTTAATATAATGAGGTGTTTGTTTACTTCTTCTATTGGGTTTTGGGGTTTTTCTAGAAACTCCAACACAACAGCTTCAAGTACCACTATATAGATAAGAAAGTATCAGAAAAAAATAAAGATAGAACAGTTTCAGTCTGAGGAGGTAAAAAAAAGTATCAAATATATGGCCAAGAATATGACTTTTGGAGTTAATTATTTAGAAACAGCTCAAGCTGCTGTGTGGCTCCTATTAATAGTCTGTAGAAATAATACTCTAAAGAATGTAGCAGATGGTGGTAAAACACTGAAAGGAAAAGCATTTTTGTTCCTTGTGCTTCTAACATTATCTGATCATCCAAGTCCTTAGGCATTCTGGTTTACTGAAGGTATCAGTTAAAAAAATTAAAAAAGATCTGATATCATGTTGGGACATGAATCTTAATGCCAAAATGGCACATATTTATTTCCTGTTAATGGCAGATGTATTATATGTGCTCCAGCTAAGGAACAGCACACTCAGGAAATTACACGACGGTCTATCATAAAGTTTGGGTACTGATAACAGAAAGAATATATTTCAGAAATGTGCAGATGCCTTATAAAATAAGCCTAACATTTTTTATTATTAACGTGTGTATAGTACCACAGATGGCCACTAATGGATATGAAATGATAAATTCGCTTTCTCATTCTCTTTGTTGAGCACTCTAACCCTAGGAAATTTACTATTGCACTGGGAGCTTCTCTCAGGATCTCCAAGGTGCTTTCTATAGTTACTTTAAATTCCTAGGGAGCGGGTTACGCTGCGAGATAATGTTCTTGTGATAGAGAAAAATGTCCTTGGTCTGCAGAGACAATTTCCTCTCTGTTGCATCTCAGGTAGAAAGGCTGCATTCACATGAACTCAGGCCACCTTGCTTTTCACATGTAATAGTTTATGGCTTTGGTTTGGGAAGTTATGCTCCTGTTCTCTCAGGCTGCCACTTCCCTTTCTACTTGGTAGCTTGGCAAATATCCATTGATTTTAACAGTGCAAGCACCACGATTTGAAAAAGCTATGCTAATTACTGTGCTCTGCAAGAAAGGAGTGGGCCTGAACTGGACATCTTACTCCTGGTATTGGCAGAAGCGCGGCCACAGCAGCACGGTCTCAGCTCAGGCACATCTATCCTGATGGGAGCGTGATGTTATGTAGCATGAGCTCTGTGTAGGCTTATTCCATGTAGGTCCCCCTCAGCAACTTGATGACATCAAGCCATTAGCCTGAAAGTGCAGAGCTAAGCCTCCAAGTGACACCTCACAGCATATATTCCTCTTCCACCACGATGAGAGACAGAAATCAAAGGATAACTAATAGACAAAACCTCTTTTCGATACTTTCCCCATCACTGTTTTCTGTTACCAAGGACTGGATACATCCTAATTGATGCTTTCAATTCATAGTAATTGTAGCCAAACTTCTTTTCATCTCTTGAAACACATAATATCACAATGGGCTCAAACAGAAGAGTGTAAAAGTAATCTATATTACTGCTAAATAATCATATTCGCTGGTTTTTATCTTAGCTCTATGTGACTTTCATCTGCTTTACAAACATTAAAACTCATTTAATATGCTTTTAAAAATTAATAAGGTAATATAAAAAAGCATATTAATGGCTGTACATACAACTTTTTATAATTTTAGTTAGGTTTATTATTTAGGGTAGTGTAAATCAGATTAAGTACAAATATTAGTACTGACAATGCGTGTTTAACTGGGTTCTCATCTTTACTGCTGAACATGTATTCATTGTAAAGGAGTAGGCACAGACCTCTGAGCCATATCTAGGCCAATAAATGGCACATTTAGAGGTACATTACTGTAATTTATACACATATTACTCACACATAGCCCTATGATGACTTAGATAAGATTTTTAGTAGCTAAGCATACAAAATGCTTGAAAGAATTTCAGAACTAATTTAAAGAAAATTAGTAACTGGGAACTTAGAATATAATATTTTCTTACAATTTCCTCATATGAAAATATAGGAATAAGTTCTCCCACTACAAGTAATATAGGGTTGGGGATTCCCCCCCACCCCTTTCCTACTCTTTGAGAAAGCCCTACCAAAACAAAAATGTCACTGTACATTTTAATAATAACTCTTTTGTAAGCTAGCAAAGGACAGAGGTCACCCAGACAACCATTCTAGCACAAGGATAAAATGATTATATCCTTTTTAAATAAAGACATTATATTGTTATTAAATGTCACAGTTAAAGAGCTTTCCACTACTCTGAGAAATATATTCTCTATGTGACAGAAAGTAGCACTTAAGTTCTAAAATGTGCTGTCTTTGCATTTATTGGATGTACACCCACATGACTAAATAATCAAATTAACTGCAACAAATTATCTTTTTTATTTTACCTTTCTCCTAAACACTCTACCAAACCACGTGCTGACATAAGCGATAATGATTCATTATTGCACCACATAAACACCTTAAACTTCTTGAAAGACAAGAATGTACCCTTTAATCCTCTATGTTAAAAAATAATAATAATCTAGATACATACGTAACAGACAGAAACAATTTTAGTGGATTAGGATGTCTGACATTTAATATCAGTAATATGCCAATAGGAAGGTGGAAGCATTCAACGTACATCAGAACCATGCACCATACTGAAGGAGGACAAGTATAAAGATGTAAACTAAAAGGACACTTTTATTGACCAAAAGGCAGCTATTAAATCTTTCAAAACTCAGTATTTGTTGGCCAAATCAGCAGTGATACAGAAGTGAAAGGGGAGCTTCAATATTTGAGACAGAAATATTTGAGTCAATTCTCTTACACCTCTAAATTAGCATACATTAGGAAAGGCTAAACCCATTTGCAAATCCTGGTAAATTAAGAAGATTGAACAGCCCTAACAATATTTTTTAACAGTATTCTAAAATATCCAGATCCATCTCCTTACACTTCACTTTGGGGTCATACAATGGCTAGGTTTATCCGATTTCCCATTTTGGGTCACAAGAGAATATTTTTTTTCAAACAGGAACAATCTTCTGGCAATATAGGAGTCTTTTCCCTTCTTTTATCAAAAGCCTAGAGAGACTTAAAAGAGCCTACAAAGTCTAGAGAGAGTTAAAATGATTAAAAATAGAATCTTAATATGAAGATGTAATATAGATACGTCCATTAGCCAATTATGTCTGCACCCACTGTAGGCTAAAAGAGCCCTCTCTGAGAGAGTACTGGCAGATGTCCACAGGCACTTCAGCTTAAAGGGATTTTTATGAAGTCTTTGCATTTTGACATAACACCTTGTACCTTTTAGGTTGTGTGGAGACTCACAAGTCTGCAGAATCCAGACAACTTAAGACCTGCTTACAAACTGCTGGTTGTTTGGAGGAGACACTATTATCCCTAACACTACACACTGGCTAAATACCAGGGTTGGGTAGAGAAGATATTGCTATTTAATTAATGAGGATCCACCCCATAAGTATTTCCTCACCTTTCAAATTTTCCCTCATTCTTTTTAATCTACTTGTCCCGGTTAATCACATGCAAAAGTCTATTTTTACACAGATTCACACTCAAAGGCCCCAAGTGCCTTAATTTGACTTGCATCCATAGATAAACACTTAAAGCTTGAGTCCAGTCCTTAGTTTCTGGCCTGTTAGGAACATTAATCATAAAACAAAGGCCAGTTCATTTATTACCCATAGTGCTAGAATGGCAAATACCCAGGACACAGTCCCAGAAAAGGAGCAGGTTTTGATCAAACTGTGTTGATGTGAAAGTCCAGGAAATTTTTGTCTCTGGAGACATTCAAAATCCACCTAGACAAATTCCTGTGCAACATGCTCTAGGTAGACCCACTCCAGTGAGGGCGTTGGACTAGATGATCTCCAGAGGTCTCTTCCAACCCCATATGATTCTATGAATCTATCAAATACCTTTTCCTCAAAGGGCGTGGGTTAAAGATGTTAGAAATAGCCTCATCATTTCATCTCATTCTTTCGTGGGAGAATTCCTCATTAGTTTCCTAAAGACATGACTGAAAATGCTTAGAGTTAACATTTCACATAAATCAAAGACATATTCTCCATTTAATCCCTTTTAATATAATTTTAAATCATTTGTTGTTTTGAAGTATTTTGACTTGTCAGCAATCTTACTGTAAGAAAAGAATGGAGAGATAAAGTAGGTGGCTAATACTGTAACAACTATGTTGACTTAACAAATAAAACGATGCGGAGTTTGGCCTAAATCTGTAAATGTAGAAGTTTGAATGTTTGAAGTCATGTCAAATGCCTGCCTTTGTCAAATAGCAGCGCAATAATTTAATTTCAAGATCAAGAGAAAGATAAAAACATGCACCTATGGAAAACAAAATGGAAGTACAATGTGTATTACAAAGAGGAAAAAAAATCCTAAGAGATCATAAGGTGATAAAGAGAATGAATAATAAGACTGTAGGGAAATGACTTCATTAAAATGAAGAGTCCATCTTCTGTTACAAAATGCAATTTTTGAAGATTACTCCTTGACCTCTAAAACAGAAGGTTAGGGTAAACTATGAGCTGTTCTTGATCTTAGAAAGGAAGGAGATCTTACACAGATTTAATAGATCTTTCAAATCCACATCGTGCTATATGAAAAGGACACAACCTCTAATAGAACTATCACAGCTGTAAGCAGACTAAAACCCTCTCTTGCACACTATGTCTTTGAGACTTGGAAGAACATTATACAAAATGGTAAGAATTTGCTATAAATATCACACAGAAAAAAACCTGGATATTTCTCCAGTAAAGACAGGTATCTTATCAAGAAGAAAGAGAATGGAACGGTGCTTAGAATACACAGGTAAAATGCACTGAAATAAAGGCAAATTGGGAAAGTATCACATGTTGCACATTGGTGCAGATCTCCTAACATCTTCACCCCGAAAAGCAGAATAGATAAATGAAGAAAAGCCCAGGGAAGGATGTGGAATACAGTTGTCCTTTACCTTGCACAGTTCCCTCAGCAATTCAACAGGCTTTACTGCCTGATTCCAGTGGGAGCTAACTGCTGATTCTCTTGGACACCTTTGAAAATCTCTACACAAGTTCTTTAGACTTAAGCTTCACATGTATTTCTCATAGAGAAGGGGTGAAATGAAATTACCTCTTCCCAATGGACTAAAGCAGCTCAATTAAAACTTTTTTCCTCTTTCTTTTGAAAATCAGATTTGAATGCTCTGATTTCTCATGCATCTTCAAGATCCATTCATGAGTCACAGCTGAATGCACTATAGGTTGTATTTACATGAACAAACATACATATGAAAAAAAGAATCATTTCTATTAGCTAGATAGATGTACATTTGTCAGCATCTGAAAGAATATCAATCCTGCAAGTAATAAGTATTCAGTTACTCTTTTAAAAACATCATTCAGGCATTGTAAGACATATAACTACAGCATAAGCAATAACCTTTGAGTGTATCTTCTTTCCCATTATCTCAACACTGTGAAAGAGCGATACTGAAATCTTTGTAATATCTGCACAGAAGCTATTTATTTTAAAATCATTTCACCCAGTAAACCAACCATAATTTTATTAACAATAGTAAAGAGTTGATATGGTATTCAAAGGAATACTAACATGCTATTCACCTTAGCTTCTTTTACAAAGAATCTCTTAGTTCATTTGTATTTCAGTAAAAGGGCACATGATAATTTTAATTCTTTATTAAACTTTTTCAATTAAATTTCTAAAACCTTATCAGGTGTAGAACATCTTCAGGGAACAAAACTTTCATAATAACAATACTGTGAAAGCTTGTAATCTTTAAAATGACTCATTCACTATGATTAATTTACCCTTTATTTGTATCCGTATATCTAAAGGGCAAATGTCACTTTTAGAGTTATTATTTCAGACAGAAAATTTTATACAGAATTTTACTTTAGATGTAGGTCACGTCATTTTTGAGTAACTGTCATGACTGACTCATTGCATTTTCTGTCAGTGTGGAGTTTCTTCCCATTTCAGAAATATCTCTTGAAGAAGAAACATTGCTATGAAAGACATCACACAGCTCAACCAACTAGTATTTCTCCAATTACCAGACCCGGAGCATCATCATACTATGAATATACCAAAAGTAACACTGAACGCCTTATGTCTTTGCTTCAAAGTCATTACAGGATTTTGCAGATCGCATGAGCAGTTTTTATGAGGGCTACAGGCAGAAAATATTTTCTCTAGGCCAGGATATAAGAAGTTCTAATAAAGAAATTGTAAATAACGTTAAAACAGCCACCATGGCCATGTTTGTTTCAAAACAGAGCATATAACTATCAACAACAATCCCACACACACATACTGACACAAAAAAAAATAAAGACGTACTTTAAAATCTTCTCTTTTAGTCAAAGGCAAGACCTTCTACATCACTATCTCTAGTGGCTGGAGTGAGTGGAAGAGAGCATGTATATGCATTTTAGAAAAAATAGACTATTTTGGGAAAGCACTGCTGCCAGTAATTTATCTATATTTAAATCATTTATTTATTTACCTGCACCTGCATTAAAATGCCTCATGTGGTTGAAATTACATTTAGCAACAGCCCTTTTAATGACTACATTCAAGGGAAAAGGTTACTTCCTCGGAGTCATGCAGCCAGTCACCTACACATCATCATAACCTGGTAACTCACAGGCTCCTTTCCAGTCCTCCGAATCCATGCTGCCAGAACACACAGCACACTACACAACCTGGCAACAGGGAAAAGAGAGCAAAAAACAAAAAAACAAACAAACAAAAAAATCTAACTTCTCATCTGGTACTTCATCAGATTACGACCAATCTCCTAGATCAGTGATCACTTCTGATGTTCTAAGCGTGAATGAGTTGGAAGATGTCCTGAGGAGTCAAGAACCCAGCTGCCTTGATTTTAATTCTTCCCCCCCCCCCCCCCCTCCCCACTGAACAACTCCAAATGGTTTCTCAGCTGCAGTTAATCCACAAACAAAATGGACCAAGTCAGTAGTGACTACTCAAAAAAAAAAAAAAAGATTTATTTTGCTTATACTATTTGCTTTATCAGGCAGATTTCTTTGCCAGTCAGTCTCATTTTTTTCCCCATTGTCCTGACCATCTGCCTACAACTCTCTTTCCATTTATTACCAGTAGCAGTATCTTACTGGATTTCATTGCCATGGTGTGTGTGGCCTTGACTAGTTATCAGTTCATTTCACAGCTTTGTTGTTTGAACTACTGCCAAAATGACTGGTTCATATTTTTGTTACAAGCTTTGGAAAAGTTGATAACTTGGACAGAGACATTTTTTTCTTTCTGCCCAGTCACTGTTCCAGATGGTTGACATTACTTTGAGCAGTCCTCTCTTTTCAGTTTTGAAATTATTGGGTCTGGCAGTGACTTTTCTTTTGTATTTTTAGAGTCTAGAAGCTGGATTTGTATCCCGTCTAAATTTGTGTTTTGATGTCAATGAAGCAACAGCAACTGTCAGAGTGTGATGATCTCACTTCATCAGTGGGTCAATTGCAACTCCAAATGAAGCTGAAAACACTTTTCAGATAGTCGGCAATTGCGCCATTAACTCAAAATTCATATTTTTTTCCCCCCGAATCATGCACTTATTACTAGATTATCAGCTAATATTATTAGTCAAACATAGCTGAAAGTAGGATTTTGCTGCTGTGGACAAGTGATTTGAACTGCTTCAGCCAGATTTATGGTCCTTATCTAATCACAATTAGGCATCTTTTGGATATAAGAAAGGTAGTATTTAAGATGTAGTACAGGATACAGAAATACACTAAATAGGTCCTTAACGAGGATCTATGTTAGGTTACTGCTCTTTCTAAAAGATACATCATATATCTAGAAGGTTCATCATCACGACAATGACGGAACTCAAATTTGCTTAACAGATCTGACAAGAAATATTTATCTGGATTGATTTCAACAGAATTTAGATACTACAGAAAAAAAAAAAAACCCACCTAAAACCCCCCCAAAAATGTAATTAAGAAATGTTACTTTGAAGGATTTATATGAATCTAAAAATAATGTCATGATAGGCATAATGGGTGACTTAGTAGTTTTAGGCCACCTGAGCTATATAAACGTCTGTAAATAAAGCTGGTAGAATATAAGCCTCGGATCTATATGTATAACGTACATATAACATATGTATGTACATACAATGGGTATCTTTGCAGATTGAGCTTAAAAAGCCTGAGTATTGAATTGAAAAAATCTAAGCTTTCTTTTGATTTTATCTTAAGTACCAAGACCTTTTTTACCATTCTGAGCCAAGTCACTGGGAAAGCAACTCTTGGGAAGCAGACGAAGACTGTACCTTCTCACTCTGACTTTCCTCTGCTGCTGGAAGCCAGTCAGCACATGGGAGAGCTGTCAGGTGCTTCAGGGTGAATTTTCCAACGACAATGAAACCAAAGAGTAGAATGTAGGTCTCATTGTCATCTGCGAGAGCTTTTCCATTGACTTTGACTGAGCCAGGATTTCATCGAGGGCTGTTCAATTACTGCTCTACTATATTATTTCCCTCGGAGTAGGCGGTTGTGACACAGTTTTGTTTCAAAAAATAAGCACTTGAAAAACAGAAAATCATTCTCCACGAAAATATAGTAAATTCCTCTAATCCTCAGTATAAATGTTTTTGGTTTTTTTTTTTTTTAAAGCACAACCACTAAAAGCTCTTACAAAACAAAACTGAAATTATGCCAGAAAGTCCACAAGGTGTATTTAAGGATGAAAAAAAAAAAAAAAATCTTTATTGTGAGAAAATGCTTTGAGACTTGAATCATTTGTCCTTGAAAACTAGGATGAGAAAAGACTTCATTATGTGTAGTTAGGAAACAACTGTTTCTACTGTAGGAGAATAATGAGAACTCAGCGATATGAATCTAGTAGATACATTTAGATACTGCATTAGATAAATATGAGAAGTATAGGCTTTTTCAGTTTTTGGCTCTGACAGACTGTAAATTGCTTTAATGTTCCTTTGTTTCAGTTCCTACATATGTAAAATAGACTGTTGCCTTTGCTGATTCACCCAGTAAATTCTCAAAGGACTGTGGAGCTGCAGATGCTCTCCCTGCCTGTGTCCACACAACACCTCAATAGTCTATAGGTGGTGGCTTCCAGGGACCAGGAAAATACAAAAAAATAACAACTTTGAAAAATGAACTTCCATATAGTTGGGAAATTTTCTTCAAGACTGCTTTAAAGCAAGATCTGAATACACAGTTAAAAGAAGCCCAGACTAGCATGTACTTACAATAATATTTTAAAAAAATACATGTCTAAACCAGTTATTTCCGGGATTAGCTTTAGTGTCTGTAAGGAACTGACACATTTCTGCAATTTTAATAGACTAGCAAATTACAAATCAGTTAGATATTCAAATCAACTGGCTTTTGCACCTCATTCAGTTGTAACGATATGTTTGTCTCCAATGGAGACAGAACCACCTGCCAATACCGATCACATTAAAAAAAAAAATACAGTTTCCCCTGAAATAAGAAAGAACCTTTAATTAAGCTAACATCTTTCCCAGCTGGCTTCTTGAATAGGTACTTGAAATAATTTGATACATTGGTAAAAAGCAAATGAAATACATTAACTACACAAATATTCTGCTTCTCTGCAGGTAGATTAATGTCTTCTAATCCATGAACTCCTGAATCTATGGCTTGTTCTTAATCCTAATATTATTTTTTCTTGCTTATTACCAGGACTCGTGCATAACAACGGATTTATGCACCTTGTTAGTTTTTGGACTTATGTTCTCTTGTGGAAAAACCCATTTTGTACTGCTTTGTGAGGTTCACTGCTGTGAGATTGTTAAGGCCGTTAAGCTTTATCCCAGTGTTTGCACCCACTATCCCAAGCACACCCCGTACAGGGATTATGTAGCTGTGCAAGATTCCCCCAAACAAATTTAGGAATGACTACAGCTGAAGACAGGAACTCATGTACCACCACATTTTAGAATCCAAAATGCAGTAACTATCCTCCAGAAGCTTGTATTTACCCCAGACCCCTTTCCGATTACAACAGCCCATTACATCTGAGGTTTTCTCTTGGATACACCACTGTGACAAAGGCTCACAGACAACTTACTGATTGACTCTGCAGCTGTAAGACAACCCAGGATACCATTCGCTTTTCAATACTCAGACTCTCCTTATTCATGACATCACGTCATCTATCAAATTAAAAAAAGGACCTTTTATTTCCTGTTCAGTAGGCATTCGGCCTGCATTTCTTCGGCGAACTGAAGAAAGGTGAGCAGTATGCCAAAGCATGAACTGTAGAAAGCAAAAGAATGGAATTCTTTCTAGTTATTAGAAATGGAATTTAATAAAAAAAAGTATTAAACTCATTGTACTTGTTCCAATGAAAACAGAAACATCATATGAATACGAAAAAAGATCATACAATATGGAATATGGAAAAATGTTTGAACAATAATTACTTTGGTTTGACATTATTCTTTACAAAAGCTTTGAGAGCACAGCTTTTGTTAGAGGACTCTGACATTAAGTGAAAAGGCTCCGAAAAAAACCCCACTGGATTCCAGGTTTGATAACGTTTTAAGGTAGAACTGTCATTTCAACTCGTGTTGGAGTCTGGCAGATGGTAGGGTCAGGTACAGAACCCCTCTCTAAAATTACTGAGAGCCTTGAATTCAAATTGCAGTCTAAAATTGGTTATGCTCATTCTGTAGCAAAGATGGCTACTCTGTACAAACAAACAAGAATTTGTGCTAGGAAAAAAACCCCAACAACTACTGAAACCATCACAAGGAAAAACACAGATTAAAATAAGTCTCCAGGTAAAATAACACCAGGGTCACGTTCCACGAACAGACGTACACCACTCACGGTGTCCTCATGAATATTCTAACCTCATTTTTTGAAATACTGAAAGTTAAGAGGGTAGGGGGGAAATAGGGCACATGCCTAGAATTTAGGAAACATTGGAATCACTATATATGAAATTAAGTAGAGCAGAGGAGTCAAGTGGTCTTCTGCATAGATCTGTCTCTATGGATTAGTGTATCCAAAAAAAACCCAACCCAAACCACTACCAACAAGCACAAAACCAACGAAAAAAACCCCAATAAAAAAAACCAAACCTCCCCAAAAAGCAACAAGGCCCATCACCAAAAACTAAACCAGACTGCTGAAAAGGTCAACAATCTCCTGGCAGACAGACGTAAATATATCAGTGGGAATAGACCTTCATTGTCAAATCCCAGATCCCACATTGTGGTTTTGCTGCCCAAAAGTACAAGGAAAGTGGGATGATGGAGGAGGTGTTTCACAGCTTGGGCCTGAACACACCAGTGGGCAGGGTGAGCAAAGCTAGGATTATCTGTTTATAAGTGAGAGTAACTCTGCCATTTATGTGTGTTGTGACCACAGAGCAGACACAACAGTCAAACAGGAACACCTCACCGGGTCCAAGAATGGCAACTCCAAATATCAGGTGCCAAAGCTATAACGAAGCGACAAAGTTTGACAGTCACCAGCACAGAAATGACCCCATTTCATTCTTTTCACTGTGGTTAGTGTCAGCTCCATTGCCCCCAGGTTCTGGCATGGCCCTGCAGTGTTGTGTGAAGGACTGTCCCCTACAATGCCTCCTTTTGCTTCTGCAGTGGAAGGTTAAACAGCTTCCATAGACACATACGAGGGTGCAGTCCCTTATATCTCCCCCCCCCTTTTTTTTTCCCCAGTCTAGGCAGAATCTTCTTTTCCCCATTACCCATACTATTTATTTCAAAGTTCACATTTACAATCTCATTCAGTATCTATCCCTCTCTGTTAAAACCTACACTCAACTACTGAGAGTTTCTCAGACCTCTTGGGTATGGAGATATCTGACTGTACACGGGTAAGGATGGATTTCAAAAGTCTGTTTTTAACTTCAATATACAGTGTAGGTATCTGATCAGACTATATAAAACTACTACGGAAAAATGTGCATTATGGTTTTGAAATCAATTCCTAAGCATATATTTAGCCTACATAAAATTCAAGTAGTATTAAATATATTTTGGAGACAGCTTAGTCAGAAATAATAATTTCAATGAGAATGTCATACAAGTTGAAGAATAAAGTTAAGATGTAGATCATCAAAATTCCTAACTTGCCCCAACATCATCTCTGTAGCAAAGTAAGGAGAAAGCCACTGGGGCAGGGGAGAGAAAAAGAAA
The DNA here is from genome assembly GCA_004320125.1 of Scolopax mira. Taxonomy (NCBI): domain Eukaryota; kingdom Metazoa; phylum Chordata; class Aves; order Charadriiformes; family Scolopacidae; genus Scolopax; species Scolopax mira. The sequence goes on from BJBW01004270.1 coordinate 77,689, forward strand.
GAAATTACTTCCACTTCTTATTCATCTTAGGAAACTGTGAATTAGCAGAGACCCAAGCAGCAGGTGCAAATCGCAATGTGCCTTTCATTCCACACATAGATCTCATATTATCATCATTGGGAGCTCAGCAAACAGACTGAATTGTGCAGCCACAACTCTAACTGTTACACACTAGCACACTTGTTAAAATTATCTGGAACATAGCAAGAGCTTGATAAGAGAATCAGACCACAGCACAAATACAATGGGTTCTTTATGCTGGATCTCTCATTATGAGGAAAGTTGGGAAAATGCAAAGATTTTTGCTCTATTAAGGAAATAAGCAGCATGCAAAAAACTAAAATGCTATTTCTGATGTGACATTTTGTAATGAAGTGATACTGTAAGATTATCTGGATGGCAAAAGGTTTGCGTGTCCTAGTTACAAAGTGTAGATAGCATTCACTTCCATAACTGTCAAATCCCTTTCATAGTATTTTAATTTGCAAAAGAACCTGACTTTGCTATGGAAATGTTACGATAAAGCCTAAAAAGCATTATCTGATCAAAGAAGAATGTATTACCACCATGTGGAGATTTGCTTCAAATCTTGCATAACAGCAATAATAAATACAACCCACTTTTGTACAAAACCAGATAATGGGAACATAATGAAAAAACCCTTGGAAATTTCTCTAATAAGATCATATTTCAGAAATGAAGGTAAGAATATTTACCCGTAAATAAGGTTTATAAAAAAAAAACCACCCGAGATGCTAATGTCTCCCTAGTAACATCTGCTTGTCAAAGTACTATGCAATCAAGTCAGCAGCTGAAGACTGACAATCACCTACTGTAATATATTTTGGATTATGGATTCAGGATCATTTAGAGATGTTGATTCCTAGTGGTTATGTATAAATTACAATATGTACCAAGTTACCTAAAGAATAATTTAATTCCAAAATTTAAATAGTGTCTCAGTGATAAACGAAAACACCATCTGCAGCTTCATAATAATTTGTTAATTGAGTATAGAGTACATAGAATTCAAATCACTGCTGTCATCCTGTAAATTTTAAGGTAAGCCATTTAATGCAGTCATTCAATGAAGGTTCACAAACACTGTCACATTACATAGTTAGTCTATGAAAAAATATGCTTATCAGTTCTATGGCTATATCAATCATTCTACAATAAATAAAACTTGAAAATCTGTTTTTTGGCAGATCCCCAGAACCTGCTGATTTTGGAGGGCTTATATTTAAGCCACTTAATAGTCTTTCAAGATACATTAGAAACATGATATACAAAACCCAGGTAAATAAAAACCATTAGCCTGTACTAATCAGGAATCAGAAATTTGATTAAAACACTGGAAATCGCTCTCATTGTGATCTAAAGTCCCATAACAAATAATATCGATGGGCAGAAGAAATAAATGCTACTTCAGTAGTGCTGATTATAGGAGGCAAAAGAGCAGAAATCTCAGCTAACTGTGCTACACCATGGCCTATGCTCTGGCTCATCTGCTGCTGCCAGAGATAGAGGCAGAGCTTTAATGAGAAGGAAAGACAATTTCCGTATAATCTAAGTGGCCCTAATTGAAAAGATAGTTATGGGAAATATACACTGAAGAAGGAGAAAGAGAAAGAGAAATAAAGCACATGTACCATGATTGCATAAGAAATCTTATTCTTGCAAATGATCTGCTCGTAAAGATACTTTCAAAAGTCACTCTAATCAGTTCTCAGTTGAAATACGCTGGAACGGCAAGATCCTAATAGAACATCTACTACGTTAAAGCAGTAATTTGCGTGGGTAATGTATATATTTAGATCTAAACTTCAGGAACAAATATAGTATGTTATTAGAAAAAAATCCCAGAGAATTATCCTCAACTCCCTTACATGGAGGTTTTTCAGAAGTCAGTCCCTTTTTCTCCCTTTTTGCTACACTTTTTCATGCGATTTGCTTTAATCATGGAGTTTGTAGAGCTTTTAGGTACTATCAACTAGCTTCATTAACTGTATTGGATTCCATTTGGGTAGTCTTATTTCCTGACCCTTATCTACAGCAGCAGCTTTAACCAATGACAATTCCAACATCTCCAGTTTGGAGGCTTGCTTTTTCATTTTATAAAAAGTAAAAATAAAAAAAAAAAAAAATGGAAAAAAAAATCCTCTGCCTAGGAAACAATTCCCTTGAAAGTACAAGTTCTGGTGGCAGTGGCCCTAACTGGACTGTTGGCATTTTCACCCTTTTTTCACTGCAATGTGTATTTCCACAATTTTTAGAGTATGGCATGTATTCTTTGGGAATGAAAATTTCTCCTGACATTACTTCTCATCAATATATTTTATCAATTGGTCTGTAACTAACTGCTACACTTTCATGAAAAAAATTCAGGCACAGTTCACATTTCAAAGATTAAAAAATGAAACATCTTAACACACAAAAGCTTTTTTACCACCTCAACAAAGAGTTACTCTCAGTGAATAACTTAATGTCTGCACAGGATAGATTTTTCATTCACTTCCAAAACTTCTCTGTTTTCTTCTAGACTCTCAATAGTAGCTCCTTCCAATAAAGTCTTCTGTATGTAATTTCATAATGAGAATCATCTTCTCATTCTAGCATTCGGAAAAAAAAAAAATTCTCCACTTCTAATTTGCAACAGACATTGAGTTTATAGAGCACTTCAGATGAGCTGAATAATCACACACCTGCATGAAATTCCCCACTATTATAACCCTAAGGAAACCGCATGACAGGCAAGAATCTTGATTTAAGCAAGAAATGACTAAAAGTCTAATATCATCCTACAAATTACCATGAAAGAACATCACATTAAGTGGTGAAAAACACCAACACCACAAAATAAATGCCAACAGGTAACTTTTATGTCTTACCCATTTTGTACCTCATTTTACTGGAGCTCCCTTGGTTGTCTGACCCATGTGACGCATTACCATCCATAAATCAAGCCTAATTACAAATTGTTGTTTTCTTAAAGGAAAGTGAAGGCTCAGGCTGACATATTGAGATGTCAGCATCTCAATGTTTGAGGCATGTAAATCAGTATTTGTACTCACTGCAGAATGAAAAAAAAAAGCAGAATAGACTTGACCTGGATAGTGAGTGGCAAAGACAAAAAATATTAAGCATTCCTTGGTAAAAAAAAAAAGAAAAAAAGGTGTATTATGTTGTCTCTGAGAATTTAATTCTTGAAATCATGACACTAAACTTAGTCTTTATTTCTGTGTATTGTCCCACCATTTGCAGAAAGTTTATGTAGAGCTCTACAGGAGCAGAATAAAGATATGCTCCTATGCTCCATTTGATGACTAAACACCATCGTGCTCAGTACTACAGCTACTCAACATAAAAATGGCTAAACAAAAGAAATCTCATCCCATGTTGTTATTTTTACCTGAGGTGGATACCACGATCCACCACAACAGCATCTTTGAGCAAAGGGCAACTGTAAGTACTCTGATAAGATACTGGCTCTAATAGAGCACTGTCTCCAGTGGTCTGATAACTGGATGAATTGGTGCAGACCGAGGGCAGCAGGCAGACACTAGAACACGAGTTTGCTTTCTTTTCATTACAGGAAGCAACAGTATTCACAACTACGGTACAACAGTTGTTTCAAAGTCTTCTGCGGGCACGTGGGATGAATAGCATAGCTCTTAACACATCAAAATATTTGATATGAGCTTTTAACAACAAATCACGTCTAAAGAAAAGAGAATTTACCTCCAAACTCTTTCTCCCATAGAGCTATTAACAAAAAAGACCTCCAAGAATATATTGATATTAAACTAAGCAGATTCCTGAAACTTGAATGCCTTCTGAGCCTTTTATCCCCATTTGAAAAATGTCTCTGACAACTGATGCTTGCCCTGATATTGTCAGTTTTTCTCTTTGTACTCTTATGAACATTTCAGCAGTAATTCCAAGATAGATATCTTTCTAGACTCTTACTGGAGATCAGTAAGCCTAGGCAAGTATGTTTGCTTTAAATGCACAGCAAATTTCTGCCTCCAGATAACATGTTTCAGTATTGATCACTGAGAAAGTACATCTGAAGCTGTGAGCAATCTATACACCACACCACCTCTCACTGCAATAAACTTGCTGAATTACAATAAACCTTCTTTTACTCCTCTTATGTGTGAGCAGAAGGGGGCTAGTAAGCTATGAGACAGGTTTTTTCCTCACTTGATGTTATCACCAGCAAATTCGAGTAGTAAAAAGAAAATAGAAGACCAGAAGATCAAGTATATTCATCAATGACATAAGACGTTATCAAATACAGTGTATAGCAGGAAAAAGTTTAGTAACAGAAAGACACATACCGTAGAGATCTGATGTGATAATATTAAGCTACTTGATTAGCCTTCAGAGTGGCTAAAAACATTTACAAATATTTGCAAGCACAACATGTATTACATTATTTTCTCTTTTACCCAGCAATGACCTGCTTCACCTGGGACTGCATCTGACACTGCTTGCCCTCCCTGGATCTGATCCTGATGCCTTGCTCATGAGCTGACATCCTGGCCTGGCCTCATCCCATGCCCATGGAGGTATCTGATGTCTGGGCTGGGGGTTGCCCCTCCTACTGTTTGCTGGGGCTACAAGACAGATCTTGCCAGCCCAAGGGTCCCCCACGGCTCCTAGTCCCCAGGGAGGAGCTGACCCTCACTGAATTCTGACCATCTTGGAAGAGCAATTTTTATTATTTCTTTTTAAAGCAAAACAAAGGAAAATATTTTTTAAAGTAAAATGTGATTTGAATATTTCACCAGTTCCTCCCCTAAAAGATTCTTTCATGGTCAGATTAATAAAGCGATCCCTTTTCAGTAAATTAGCTCCTGAGCATCTGCAATTGCCATGTTGCAAGCATTAACTGTGAGCATAGCCTCTCACATCACCTGCAGAATTTCCTTCTTAGGTCAAAGGAATGTCCTTTAAATTACTTATGTTTAGTAGGAACTCTGAAAAAAATTATTTCCCATATGCCCATGCGGTACCACATCATCTCAGGAGACAGTAACTAAGACAGCTGTGCTTTATACTAATTGCTTTGGAGGTTCTTTGACACTGAAGGTCTGTAGTTATCTGCCAATTCTCCAAACCCCCTAAATAAGTGTTCAACACATGGACTTTGCTCTATAAAAACCCAGTGTGGAATTATAGGAAGAATTATCATCATCACCCTTATCCATCTCCACATCTATGTTTTAAAGTCACTGCCATTCAGGTGGCACTTCCATTTGGTCTCATACCCAGGCAAGGCTTTGGTCTGTTTTGATGATGAGGTCACATCCACTCAACTCTACCCCCTTTAGCTGGCCACATCTCAGGGATCCTACCAGAGCCCAGGTGCTACATTGATGAAAAGAGATTGCTGGAGTACATAAACAGCAGCACCTCTCCACCACAGGAGTTAACCTGGGGCTAAGAATAGAAGAAGAGATAAAATACAGCAGGGGGAACCATCAGAAAACTTTGTCTTGCCCGGAACCTATCATCATATACATCTTGTTATAGTTTCTTTTTCTCTGACAGGGAAAGTACTATGAGAATAAGAGAACCAAATAAAAGACATAGGGAGAGACAGCATCTTTGAATTGATATAGATGAAAACAGTAAGCAAACAATCTTTCAACCAGATGAGATCCCCCAAAAGTACAAATTTCAAGCTAATACTTGTACTGGAATCAATAGCTCTTAGTTTAATCTAGAATAAAACACAGATTTTAATAAAAAAAAAATCTATCAAAGATTTAAAATTATATCTAGGCTTGCCACATGTTAAAACAAACATTCACATGCCATAAGTGTTTCAATAAAATTATCACACTGTATTTTGTAAACTGTCAGAGTATGTCTCGAGAACAACAGACTTAGTATTACTCTCAGCTTCTACTAGATACAATATTCTCAGTTACATATCTCCACAATTAGACATCTTCATTTTCACCTTCACACTCTTTTATCTCATACCCTTAGGCACTGGCTTCTTTCATGTAGGTCGGTTGGTGAAAAAAGCAACATGCCACTGTCAAAAGCTAAAAGCTTTTGGATGCAAGAATCAATCTACCCTTCTTTCCCTTCTCACATATATGTATAGGAACACATAAAATTCCTGTTTCTTTCTCTGTACTAATAAGCAGATATATCGTGCTCCTTGCATATAGATATATATCCCTATGGTAGGTAATTATCTCACTATGATCTGAAACCAGCAACTAAATGCATCATCTTGCCAGAAGAAAGACTATGACACACACCATAAGCTGAAAAGTATTACCTTCAGTGCTTTAATCAATGTTAACATTAACAGCGCTCATCTCTGGCAAAGCATGAAACTATTGACCCCCTAAAGACCTATGGTAAAATATGACAGGATTTTATCCCGGAATTTAATTTGTGTTTGCTACTAATTAAAATACGTGTTAGCAGGTCTCTAGCATTAACCCCAGTTGTAATCAAGCTGTGGATTGTGCCTTTTCTCTTGCAAAATTTCCAGAAACCTAGGGACAATGGTACTACAGGAACGAATCAGCTAGAAATCCCATGTAATTCATTAAGGCAGTAAATCAGTGGCACATAGACGTAGAGAGACATGAGTTGGTTCTGCAGTGTCTCTGAAAGGAATTGAGAAAAAAAAAATTAAAAGAAAAATATCAGATAAGTGCAAAGAAGCAAATTATTCCCACTGGACTTTACAGGGTTCTATGTCTGAGTAAATTCAGAGAGTATTATGAAGTAAAGTTCATATTTTTCTATTCTCTCCCAGAGACAACCTTCCACTCTCTGTGACTTATTTACTCTTAAATCTTCTATACTTCAAAATACCTTCTATTTTTTAATTATATTTTCTGGGGACTCCCTCATTATTATCAACTTCTTTATCACCTCCAAATGAGGTTGACACTCTGGGATTATCCTATATTATCCCATTAAGCCTATTAAGACTTCAGCCATCCCTGCTAAGTCTGGGTGGAATAGATGCATTCTGGGGCTCCCCCATCTGCCCAGAAAGCAGCCCAGGTCCTGTCCCAACCCACTTTATGCTCTTTCCTTGGCAAATAAATTATTAGTGTAAAAGAAAACTCTTAACATTGGAACAAAGCTGTCCCCTCAAAAAAGAGCATTAAGTGCTATCTTTACTCATCCCACCATTTTTTTCCATGCTTTTCTTAGCCAAAGAAAATAAAGAGGATATATCCATTTAAAATCATTATCAGGTGACAAACAGGCAGCTCTTAACCCTTTCCAAGCATTTTAGATCTTTAACCCAAGGGTTACATATAATTGCTACGGACAGTTGGATCTTCTTTGCACACAGTTCCTGAAACTCATTGGAAAGATGAAGTTCTTATTTTACAGAGTAGTTAAGAATATGGAAATGGTCTTAAAGAAGTGAAAACCTGAATTTCATTCTGAATATGTAAATTGAGGTGCTGAAAAATTAGAAGCCATTTGTGAAGCTCTTATTTTAGATAGACCTTTATTGTGGAAGATGAGGCAAGTTTGAGGCTGGAGTGATGGGAAAAGACAATGCTTATAAGCATCCTCAGAGTTATGTTTTGCTTTTGAATTTTTTTTTCTAGGAAAGAAGGACAATGGCTGTACTGAACCTTAAGGTATTTTGCAGTAGTTGATTTTGTTGCTTGATTATTTTGCCACTCCTCTACCACTACTGAGTGCAAAACAACAATGAAATGCTCATCCAAAGAAAGTCCAAAACTACACGGATTCAAATAGTCTACTGTGACTCTTCCACATGGTCAGCTTGGACACAGCTCTCATGCTGAATAACTCATGAAACCTTACTGCCAAACTTCAGTAACTTTTCAGTTCTAATTTTTTTTTCCAATTTCTTCCCATTTCCTGACTCCATTTATCTTCCCTCTGACAAAGAAGTAATTCAAGAGAAAAATACATTTTAAGAGAGTAACAATGCAGTTGAGATGAAAAGCAGTTATGATTTTAAAGTGAGCTTTAGCTGTGATCGGTTGTACTGTGATGAAAATGTTGGTGTTTCATGATGCCACCTGCAGCTTTGTATGATAGTTGTGATTGTGTATTTTGTTTCGATACACTTGAGAGTCACCCTAGAAATGGTCTGTTTCCTGGGCACAAAACATGACTGCCAATCCTCTCAACCTCCCTGGAATCAAATCAAAACGAGAGACAGTGACCTTTCTATTGGGAAGAAAGAGAGTATGAATAGGAAGAAATAAAGAATAATATGTAGTGACTCTCACAAAACACAGTATTATTTCTTCCAAGAGAAGTTACCACTTCCCACCGAGAAAGACTCTGGTACCCTCTTTTACACTGTCATACTTAACTACCAAGTGATCTTCATTGTAATCAGTGGGGTTACTCAAGGAATAAGGAAAAGGAAATCTTGAAAAAGAATTGCAGAACCAAATCCATTATTGCTAAATCGTTTGGTTTAGCAAGATCCATGCTAAGATCTTTTTCATCCTTTTCTTTAATCCATAGGGTTTATTTTCATAAAAATAAGCATGCTTTATCATTATTTATATCTTAAAATAACATGATTCCATAATTCTCTATTTACAACACTGATGTTCTCATTAGCTGAGCATGATTAATTTTTCATGCCTTACGTATAACTGAAAAAAATATCAGTGTAATACTGCAAGAAATTTGTCAATACCAAAACTGTAACATGTATATTTGGGAATTTTTAAGAATATCCAGCAGTCTTAAGCAGTAACATAATAATGAAGCATAGTCATATGGAGTATCATTGTATTAAATTCCATAAGTATTCTAAAAAATGCCAGTTAATGCTGAAAAATACTACTTGACAATCCTCTGGTCACTAATGAAACATTACTAACACACAAAGGGTGCAATTCTACTCTTGATATAGCTATAATGATACTGTCTTTAATAGGTTTTGATTTACAAGTATGATCAAAATGCATGTCCAAATTTCAAAATGTAGTTATTAATATATATTAAGTATCAATGGAGTGAAAGAGTGAATTGTATTAGGCTGAACAACAGCTACCAAGGAATTAACAAGCAGAAGGAATAATAGATTCATGCTTAAAAGAAGCTGAAGGAATTACCTTGCCCTTTCTACTACATGAAATGAAAAAGGGGTCTGGAATATAAGATATAATTTTATTAGAGCAAAATATAGCAAATTATTCTGATGGCAATATTCCATTAATTTAAATAGAATTAAGCTGTCTGGGAATCTGTTCTTCTATGTTCAACTGGTTGGGAAGTGTGGGGGTTCATGGGAACTTCAAGTGTAGAAGTGGAGTTATTGCCTGGTTACGAACCACTTTCTGGTTTCAGCTTCTTTCAAGCAATTTCATTTAGTGTTTATAAAAGTTCGTACACAGATTTAGCTGTGGGGCCAACAGCAATATCTTAAAGAGAAACACAAACATTGACTGAAACACCAACTATAAACTGCATTTCCACTTCCCTTGCAATTATTTGCCAACCCATGTAATCTGGTCATTAATTTAGTAGGAATCTAAGGGACAGGCTCTCAGCTGAGATGCTAAAATACTTCTCTGACTTCAGTGGAACTTGCCTGGCTTACAGTAACACCAACTCTCTCCTAGACTGAGATTTTGCAGGAAGCAAGGTAAATAAAATATGCTTTCCAAGTCACAACTCCAAAATATATCCTGTAAATTAAATTTTTTTCTTGTCCCTCAGGAACTGGAACCTTGAGAATACAAAAATGTCAGCTTTTAACCAATATTAACCTTTTAATTCCAGTCTCTCTTTCTAGAGGGTGGCTGCTGGGGCGATATGAAATACTGATGGACTATCCATCACATAGCTTCTGCCTATGGGTCATTGCACAGCCTTAAACAACCACAGAAACCAAAAGATAAATCTTTTGATGAAATACTTGCAATTCTTTAGAGACATTTTGAGGTAATGTCAGTGTTTATCCCAGAGTGGTTTCTCTGCTGTCAGCAGAAGCAAAAAGTGTTTATAATGCAGTTTGCATCAAGACAGAAACACGGTTCCACAGACTGAATCTGAGCAACGGCCAGGCAAAGCACCTGGAGACTATTTTGTCTGCATTATTCACAGTGCAGAATGCAAGATCAAAAGTCAGACTTCACCAGAGTGTCCACATACACACTACAAGGCTCTTTTTGAGCTACTGAAATTAGGAGCAATGCAATTATCTCAAGTATTAGAAGTATTTATATGCCTGCATTGACGAAGAGGACAGCCTGAAGAGCAGCCTTCAGGCTTACAGTTACATTCACATGGAGGTCTGGAAGGAGATGGGGTTACACAGGGTATTAAGGAAGAAACCCTCTATCCAAAAATATTTGCAGTGTACTCAGCTTTTAGGGAAAACATGAATAGCAGGATGAAGTTTCTTTGTTACATGGTATTTCATCTGCCAAATTCCAATCTCACAGCGCCAACGAAAGGTCAGGACTTTGGTAGCGTTGTGTTCTTCATTTTAGGAATAAATACAAGAGGAGGGGGAAAAGAGATTGAATTTGGCCATTACACTAACTGATGTATTTTGGGAATTTTGTGACAATACGGTGTAGTGTTCCTTGCTCTGTTTGCTCTGCATCTATTTGCAATGGCTACCATATTTCAGCTGGTGAGCCCCAGACTTCTGTGGGACCCTACCATCTGTCCAAAGAAATATTACATTTTGTTCAGGTCTTGGAATGGGTTCTTCTGTTCTCGTGTTTCAGAAATCCAGGAAACAAAATCAAAAGCAGCATAGAAATTAAATATAAGTAATTCAATACTCACACAAATTTAAAGAAAATGTAGTTTGGAGGTCCTGCCAATACCTCCTGTTGTGGATGCATCCTTTACAACGCTCTCACCATGAGAATTCTTTTCAACTTCAGTTCTCTTATTTAAGAGCTTGCCCATTACTCACAGGAAAAGGTACTTGACAGTTAAATATATTACATACAGAGTCTTTGTACTATGAATCCATGTCCCTTCTCCTCTCCCTCCCCTCCCCCTCCCTTTTTTTCGTTCTCCCTCCCCTTTATCAAAAACCACTATTGACTGGGGAGCAAAAGCCCCTAAGATACTAAATCTTCAGACCATGAAGGGAAATGGAATGTTTTTCTAATGGAGTATATCTGAGTGCCTCTGGCTTTTAGAACCTGTCTTTAAAGTCTGCTTACTGAGGCATAGATGACCACTCAAACACAGACAGATTTGTCACTTTGGTTTTCAGGACACCCATCCCGTAAAGACCACAAGTAATTGCAAGGACTTTAGTGGCTAGACCTTCTCTTGCTATTCATGAGATTCTTGAATTGGATTTAATTTCATGCCAGATTTGACTCTATCAATGGAGGACCAGCTCAAATGATTTCTTAAGAAATGCCCAAATAACACCAGCCGTTGTCACAAATCTTTTTATGCTCCATAATGCGGAGCAAGAAGAGATATTTTGACTGTAAAAATCAAAGTACAGTTACCATTGTCCCAAGAGCTACTGTAAATATTTTACAGAGTACAGTTACTAAGGACGTATCTTTAATTATATTTCAATTGATTTACAATCCAGGTTTTTTAAGCCACAGATCTATACAAAAGGACACTAAGCCCTCTAGTATACTGCATTATCAAGGTTTTCTTTCTTTGTCTAAGCCTTTCTGCCCCAGATATAATCCTTATGATGTTGTGATTGCTTACCTCTTCACAAGTTCTTGCACACTTGTTTTCCTGCTATTGTAAGTAGCAGACTAATTGTGATCTTAGGACCAAAGTTTTCGTGTGTAAATGGCTGACCCAGAATGGGCTAATTGGCAGATGTCCCAGGGATTCAGGGCCCTTATCAACTCAGGAGTTGGGATGATGGCACTGAGTTCAAGAATTCATGTAGATGCTACGTTTAATAATAGTTACATATCACAGACAATTTTCACCAGTAAATATCAGAGCACTTGACCACTGAAAGCAGCATTCCAGCTCTATTTTACAGGTGGCCAAAATGAAGCAGGAAATAGTCTGACAAAGACCCCACAGAAAGGCAATAGCACCAACCAAGTTTGTTGGTTGTAAATGTTCCGACCTGCCCAGTTATCTGTGGCAAAAGAAAGTGAGTTCAGCTAGCTGTAGCCCCAATGTCCCCACAGAGAGAGTGATGGGAACTGAAAGCCTTGGCATACCTGCCCACTGCAGTCCTTTTATAACCCCCTTCACCAGCTGTGACAATTCCCAATTCCAACATAAATCAACAACATTACCAAACCCTTATGAAATAGGTGGATTTCATCTTCTAGTTCCTTTTCTTACACAAGCCTCAAAGACCTGGTCAACCTCTTCAGAAGAAAAGAAAAAAAAATCCCACCAGAACTCAGACATGGACGACTAAATGTTAGACATAGCTGGATATATTCCTATATTACTATTTTTAGATCTGCTACCATAAAAATGCTGCAAGTTGGTTTGATGGAACCAGCTACAGAGTCATACAGGTTTACACCATCACCTCCATAGAATGTTAATAACCATGATATTTTTGATTCCTTTTCTGTAACTGGTTAAAACCCTGAAGAAGCAGCCTGTTTTATGCTAATAAAAGATTTCACCTTTTGCACCCAATAAAGTGCTGAATAAAACACCACCACACCCAACTTTTCTGTAGTCTCTATAAAAACAGCACATAATATTACTATAGGACAATGCTAAGGGTTTTTTTAATGCCTGAGCTCATAGCTCCCAAAGCGTTTGAAAGAACATTTTACTTCATTGAGCCACTGGGACTGTAAGTGTATATGCAACCAGTGAGGAAGCTGGGCCACTGTTTGTGTCTTAGTTTCACTTGCTGCCACCAGAAACCACTGTCACTGGCTTTTGTATTTTGAAGCAGTCAAAGATGCTTATGCCTTTACCAGTGTTCAGTGTTTTCCTGATTTCCACAATGCACTGGAGAGCAGTGATTTCAAACTCACTCAAACCGTAGATTTGGAAGCTGTTCTTGAACTCGAAGATTTTTAAAGAGCAGAAAGAGATAAGAAAAAATACACTCAAATGAGGGAACAGGAAGCAAAATGTATTCGAGAACAAGCAGAAAGGAAACCAGAGAGAATACGTGAAAAATAGATCAATGGCAGAATCTAATTTTTCTCCCTCATGTCAATCCAGCTTTTATACAGATGATACTTACACGTCTTTCCTTAACAAGAACAGAAAAAAGAAATAGACTGCCTGTATAAGCAATACATGACACAGAAATAACTACGCAAAGAAAAAGGGTTCACAACTTTCTCCTTGTTTCAAAACTTGAGAATAGCTCAAAAGGTTCAATAAGATTGAAAAAAAACCCCAATAAATCGCAATACTGTACAGAAAGAGAATTCATTCAACAGAAAAGACAGAAGAATTCATGTTTAGATTTATATTTAAATTATCCAGATTTATAATAAAAAAATTACATTTTCTCAGACCAAGGGTCCTTATTTCAGCCTGTGCAAGTCCATCATGACAAAGCATCTAGGTTTCATTAGTGATGAAGCAAACGTAGTTATGAGCCTACTTCAAACATTTCACACACACACTGCAGACTAAGCCTCCAGAAAAATAAAATCCCACTGGATATCTTCATAAAATCTACCTGGTTGTTTTCCACAAGGATTCTTATGAGTCATTATGAGTTTCTGTGAAACAGAGGGGGGTTTTTTTGTTGTTGTTTTAATTAAATAACAGAACAGAATGTTCTCAGTAGCTTTTCTGGTAGGTGACAATACATCACCAGCAAAACAATTGGATGAAATCATGTTTCCCTGTTTGCTTCAGGCTTACTGGAAAGTTAGGGAGAAAAATGTAGGCCAAACTATGTGCAAACAAAAAGGTATCTCTTATCTCCAAAAATAATATAGATTATCAGTATAAAAAGTTAAAGTAGGTTCCCTGCACTGTTTCTACAAAGAGCTGAAGCTACTGCCAAACACATAGTAAAGGCAATTCAAGACAGCTGCATCAAAGAATCTATTATTGGCCTGGGCACACTAGTACACAAAAGCAGAGAAATTACTATTATATAACCATCAAGAAATGGAAAAATTATTATTTTGGTCAGAAACAAGTAAAATTCTAATTTATTTAGAGAATATTGGCTGAGATTTGCAACAGAGTGAAAAGAAGCTAGATGCCCACATTCCTCTGAATTTTAATAGCGTTTAGGTTCCTTTGAGAAGCCAAGACAACACTTTCAATTAAACTATTTTGCATAATAATTTCATGGCTTGATCCTGATATGCACCAAGACAATTCCCACTGCATTCAGTGAAAGTTTAGGGTAATCAGCATCTCTCAGCACCTGACTGGGAAAACCTAAGCCATAAAACTTCTCAGTTACCTACTTCATACATTTAAACCAAAGACCTACAACCTACCTACAAAAGAAGCCCAAACAATATGCACCTAAAGGGCAATTGAACCGATCGTGTAAACAGGGGTAAAGGAAAAAAATAAAATAAAAATCTATGGAAATGTTTCCCTCAGTGAACTACTTGGGTATCAGCTACCAAGAATGACCCTTCCCCAGGCATTCCTCAGCAGCATCAGTGACCTGATTAAGACACCCACAGACACAAACGAGAAACAGTACAAATGGTCTTTCTAGATAAACTATACCTCTCGTCACAAACTATTAAGTAAATATGTTGGGACATCCACAATTGTACATTGTGACACTGTCAAATAATTCACAAGTCAAAAATTAAGATATTTTTATTAACTTCTTATCTAATATATGGAGTACAGCACTATATCATGTATTGATGCTAGGAAGCGTGTGAAATTTGATGTTTATGATGAAAGACTTGAATGTATTTTTGATCCCTCTAGCCCTGTATCTTTTCAAAGATCAGTAGATAATTATCTGCCACTCAGCTGGAAAACTTTTGGGCTGGAAACTCTCTTGAAGGGCTTATGAGGTGGTTGGGCAACTAGCATAAGGAGATACTTGATTTTATGCTTTGTGCACATTCATTTCAGTGCTAAGTATATATTACAGTTTTAAGCATGTATTTAAGATTTCCTCTGCATCTGAGCCAGTGATCTATATATACTGTATTCATGTATGAGAGCAGTAGAATAATAACCTTGTCTGTGGTATAGTAGGATTCTATGTCCAAAACCTGCAAGAGTAGCATGTTTTCTTACCATCCAAAAAAGTAAAAATGGTGTATAGAGTTACTTTATTTTCGAATGGACTAGTATTCTGTAGTATGTAACTGTCAATTCCCTTTAAATCCTAGAAGTAAGATACAATTAAGGGACATAAAACTACCACCTGCCACTCAGTCTAGTTGTTAACTCAACCATGATGTCATTATGGTTGTGATACAATAATCCTGCAAAAAACCAGTATTGCTGCTAGGCTGCCTACTGCGAGCAGCACCTGAATTTAAACAGATTTCAAAGCACCTGGGTATAGATACTGGCAGTATGTTTTAAAGAGCCTTCTTAATTATTTACTATATTTGAAGCAGTCCAAGCTCTCAAATGAAACTCTCTGTAATTCCCTCCCACCCAGCTGGATGCTGGTGTGATCTCAAACTCTGAGTGAGATCAGCAAAAACTGTGTTGGCAAGGGATGTCACTTGAAGCTCTCAGTCCTTTGCAGATTCGCTTGCAGCCATTTTTGCAGCACTAGAATAATTTCTTTCAAAGCACATCTCAGAGAAGATTTAAAAATCTACAGCAGAAGTCTTCACAATCTTTTGTGTTTCTAAATTTAGTGAAATAGTAACTGTTCTCCCTAGTCATTAGTCATTTCCATTCAGTATGACTCCTCTTATATAGAAAAGCTGGATTTCCAGAGGGAATACCAATATAATGGCCAAGCCAGATACCAGAACATGATAGTTAAAATAAAACTTAGCTATACAGATCCTAAAGTACACTGAAAATAAAATTGTTTTCCACTGTAAATGTAATTTAAAAATCTGTCCTATTCAATACATTTGATATTGATTATTTTAGCAGTGTTTCAGAAGACTAATGGATACAGCGTGTACCAGCTTCAATGTACAGGAGTACAAGAACTGCTTTTGTTGTCCTAGCAACAGCCAGGAAAAAATGATCTCACAAATCAAACTCAATGGAAATGCAGTGCTTTACTGAAACAGGCAACTAAATGATTTTAAAATATAGCAACTTGAAAAGGTACTTTATGAACTTGAATCTGGCCTTTCCAAATTGGGATTGTTCTAAGGAGCAGATAGGGTCTTCGTTTTAGAGAAGAATCATAAGTATGAAACTGAATTGCCAGACTGGAATATTTCACATATATATCTGCTCAGCTACCTTTGGCTATCACTGTCTATAGAGCAGAGAATTCCCATCTCCTCCTGTGACCAGGGAATCATATAGAGGGCTATTTCTACAAAGAGATATGAAAGCAAATCTACGGAGGTAGTTATTGGCCCTGCAGTCTCAAGAAAGGACCCCAAGGGGCAAAGAGGAAAACTGGATCTGTGTGTCCTTTAATAGAACAAGGTACAATACAGAAAGGGAACTGGTGGATATTACCCAGCCCACCCATATTGTTCAATGCTGCTGTATGCTCTGACCATCCCACAGACCTCCAACACTTAGTGCCCAACCGCAGAATCAGATTTGCTGCATTGATCCAACAGGTCCTACTGCAATTAACACAGTAAGACTGTTTCCATTCATCACCAGATCTTATACCATGTTTATTTTATTGACATCTTTAACAAGAATCCTCTAAGAAACAGAGGAAGTGAGCAGCTTATAGTACTTATAGTATGTTTATAGTAGTGGCCTCTCTTTATGATGCAAGTTTGCTTTATTCTATTGTCTTGTATTGACATCAGATTCATTAATTACAAATCTAAATGTGAACTACCAATAATTTTGATTAGATTTAACTTTTAAAGTATAAATGAAGAGCCACATAACCCTAGAACTGGTTTAAGAAATCTGTTATGATGGGGGGAAAAAAAAAAAGCGTTTCTTCTTAGAAAGCTTTTGAAGTCTTTTGTTTGTTTGTTTAAACACTGGAATAAAACTGAACACCCAAGTACAATTTCACCAGCTACACTGGAACATTAATGGGACTAATGCAAGAAAGTACAGAATATAAACTTTCATCAAGGGATGTTTGAAACAGCAAGGAGGACAAAGCTAGTGAGGTAGTAAAATGTCAGTGTTGTACTTTCTCCAGTATCATTGGAGTGATCCATCAACTCAGAATTCTCACAGATACTAAGAAATTCAACATTTCTACATTAATGCTAAAGCTCAAGACTCAGGGAGATGGAACAGATGATGATGCAAAAACATTTCTTTTGTTCATAAACAGCAACAGTAATTTAGTATAACCTATAGCCCTGCAGAAACACATCCCTGTGTAGCAGAGAATACTTTCACCAAGCAAAACACAACACGCTGTCTCAACTTGATCTCCAAGTCGTGTCACCTCTGAGAAACCTCAGCTGAGCAAAGCTTGATCTGGCTTTTCAGCTCCAGTTTCAGCTTCATGCTAACACGGTAAGTAAAGACAGACAAATGACAATGACATGCTGAAATTTAATTGTAAAATACATATACTATTCTTTCATGAAATAAAATGTATTTTCAGTTGGATTATGGCTATAGTCTATGGATGTCACTTGGGAAATTTAACTGGATTTAGGTAATGGCTTCTTCACATAGAGAAGTATGAACGTTGAAGTGCACAATATAAAAATATTCCATAAAGAAACAAAACCAAATCTTCATTTGTGAGCATTCCTATTCAATACAAAAGGGCATTCTCACTTAGCTAGTAATGGGTTAGAGGTGATTTAAGCTTAAAAATAAATATCCACATGGGAGATATACTGTAATAATACAGCTAATTAGCAATGTCAATATTCTTATGTACAATGGGGAAAAAAATTATTTTAAAAACCCCACTGAACAAGCCGGCTGGACATGTAAGAAATGTACTTGTGCTGTATTTTCTAGACAGTAGCAGTTACTTCTGTGGAGAGTACACCAGAGTCAGGCTTTGAAAAACTAATTTCAGACACCCAGGTTTTACTCGTTTGTACTTAACAGAAGCTCGATTTCTACAGGATTCCTCACTCTCACACATTGTCTGTGCTTTTCACTAGTGGCAATTAGGTATTAGACATGAAGAGAGGAGACTGCAGAACACAAACTCTCCATTTAAGCACACTTAACCAGAAGGAAATGGGGGGGGGAGTAAGAGATTTAAAATAAACAAACAAAAAACAGATGGTAATTAAAACGGGAGAATTGCTGCAAGGATGAAGTCAGAAAAGCTCATGTACAAAGCCCTTTTCTGCACTCGGAGAGCAAGTCTTGCTAATTCCAGAGAAACAGAATTCAAATCCATCCCCCAAACAGACCCTTTCAAGGTCCACGGGAAGACAGAGACCCATCAGCCCCAAAGCACCAGCCAGGCCTTGAGCTCTCTTGGTATCTCTGCCATGTCTCTTCATGGAGTTCTGCAGAGGCAGACAGTGAAATGTAAAGACTGCTCAGCAGTACTGGACCATATTCAGCTAAAAACAAAAGACAGCACTAGATTTTGCATTAACTTAAAGGGAGCAACATAAACCTCATTTTCTCAATTCCATTCTGCTATACATCCTCCAGCCCCAAATTCTTGGGATCCTGATTCTAGTTCTTCTCAAAGTTAACGTAAAGACTCTTGTTGATGTCAACTGTCTATACATTAGGCTTCTGCATCAACAGACTTGTTCCCTCCCCAAAATTAAGAGACATCATATGGTTGATGAATTAGCATAGAAAAGTCAGTATTTGTTGAAAGTCAGTATGTATTTTTATAGCAGCTTTTATGACGAACATCTTAAAACACAGAGTAGTTAAATCAAACATTTAAGATAATTATGGAGCTCATTTAAACCAATTAGAATACTCCAGTGAATAAAAAGGTCATCAGTCTCTCTTTAAACCTACCAGAGGAGAGCCCAATGCTGAAAGTCAGAAAATCTGGAAAGCTTGAGGTAACTTTCCTCTTTGTTTTGGGCATATATATCAAAAATGTTTAAATCAGACAGGACCTCACACAGTTGCAGTTGTCGACGTGCAGAGACACAGGATGTCACAACCTCCAAAGAGATAAGGGGAAGATGCATGCCTTGCCCATGTTAGTTTAAGTCTAGTTGCCCCCTTAGTTCAGTTTACCTACAGTATGTCATCAGCTGAACAAAACATTTCATGGTGAACTTCAGCAGAGAACTTTGCCTGACTCAATATAATTGGCTTCATTCTCTCTACAGGTCAGAGAAAACCCAATTGTCCACTGACAGCTATCACTCAAATCCCAAATACTTTTTGTCTCTTAAAGGCTTTCTTGGTTAGGAAGGAAAAACATCAGGCAAGACATAAAAAAATTGAAACTGAACCCATGTCAAACCTAGGAAAAAGAGAAACAGCTGCTCTTGGTTTGGTCTGGCATGTTCTCTACCACTGGCAGCTGCTGGACCTGCTGTGCAGCTTTGCTCAGCAAAAAGAGGATACTAATAGAACAGAACAGAAATAAGTTCACAGAAGTGAAGCAATCAGCCACACAGGAATGCTCAAATCTGCTCCAAGCACACGCAATATGAAAGCCAGCACAAAATCCAGATAGTGGGAAGAAAGGAAGCAAAGCAGCAGAATTGGGAAAGATGTATAAGGACAAAGGCAATAGGCAGTTAGCACATCAAAAGAACTTGCACCCAACCCTTGTGTTGCATGCAATTAAGAGGTTCCTATGCTGCAATGACTAATATAGCTTCATAACCCCCAAAATGCCTTTTACTTATTTATGTCTTGAGCAATCTGGGACAGCCTGGCAGTATCAGCAAAACAGAGAATTGAGTTTATGTCTTTCACAGTTCTTACACTGTAAAACAAATTTCTGATTTAGCTGTGATTTGCAAGAGAACTGTTCCTTGCTTTAGCTGGAAAGTCCACTCTAGATGAAGAAAAGCTCTTGCTAAACCATTATTCATTCTCAGGAAGACAGTCTTAATTGAGCTGGAAATGAGCATGTTGAAACACCAAGGTTTATATGCTGCATAAATATGCAAATAAAGTAATAGAAAACACAGTATTTCAGCCTTGCACAATGCAATACATGATTTGCTCAGTTGTATTCTTATTTTTTCAAAGAAACCCTCCTCGGGTACCCAGAAAGCAGCTAACAAATCGCTAGTAAAGCGCCCATATGTCCACATTTGTGGTCATATTAAGTGGTATTTAAATAAACCAGTTTACAGCACATTTCACATTGATTTCAACCACCAGGTCCTGCTTTGTTCGGTTAGATACCTACATTTTGAGATATTTTAAGTCCTAATGCTGCCCTTACTTAAGCAATTGGCTCTGATGGCATAGCCATCATTTTTCATCCAAAACTTAACTGAGAATCCCTAGAATTCCACCTCTGTCTATATAGAATTAAGTGACACACGTATTATGGAGAAGGATGAACGATGATTTCTCCTTAGAAGCATCCATACACATACGCTGTGTCCAGCAAACCATCAAAACAAGCAGAAAGCTACAATGTCACGTGGTATTGACCAAGGAGATATGAATACAAAAGCAAGAATAAAAGTTACAGTGTAAAATGTAAGGGGCCAATACAAGTTAGGACAGACTAATGAATATGGACAGATACCGACTTTTTTCCAAATAACCAGCTCGTTTCCACTAAGGTTGCTTCACTCCAGCATCACAGTGAAAGGAAATAGACCAAGTTCCTCAGATCAGCTCTGCAGGAACCAAATAGACTATATAATTGTGCATGAAAGAGGAGAAAATGGTGTATGCAACAATGAAAGAGCACTCAGCATTTAGCTAACTGTTTGCAGAGTTTGGTATTTGCTATAATGAAGAAATATATAATTAAGTCTACTAGCCATGTTCAAATCATTTAGAGACATCTATTAGAGTATACCTGTCCAAAACGTAATGTATTGCTGGACTGTTGACAAACAAATCAACAGAATTCAAGAACAGAAGCAAACCCTGCTTTTACCCACATCAGAATGCAATATAATCAGCGAAGAGGAAAAGTAGAAGTTTCAGGAAAGTGTATACAATAGCTTAAATTACTGTAAAACATGATGGATTTTTTTTTTTTTTTTAATTTGTTCAACATATAATTGCTTTTGATCTGACATTTTTTGTGCAGATATAAGTCTGTTGTGTTCTGTGACATAGCTTGCTTTGATCAAATAAGATTATAGTGGCAACCAATCATTTTTTCCTACCTTCACTTCCAGGCAGCATAACTGACTTCCTTCAGTAGAGGTGTTCCTGACTTTACATCAGCTGACACGAGATGGGAGGGGAGTCAGGTCCAGTTGAGTGAATTCTGGAACAGATGAATTTAAAAATGCTTTAACTCACCACCCACTCATCCTATATCAACTACTACTATCAACCGTGATCTCATTAGCACTTGACACCACTAAAATATCATGAAGGACAAAATGATGTGTGTATTCACAGGTATTGCAGGCTGTATTTTCTACCTGGCTAAATGGCAGGCTGATTTTAGGGAATCACGAGAACTGTTGTATATAAGCGTTTAGAGTTATTCTCTCAGAGGAATTTTAAGTGAAATGAGGGTCATTGCAGGGACCAATGACAAATGTTACAAATGTATATTCTGGAACTCCTTCATTGAGCTGTTATTGCTGCAGCAAAACGTTAAAAGGCTGCAGAAAAAAACCATAATTTACAATGTACAGCACGAACAAACGATACAGGCCCTTCTTCTGCAGCTGTATGACCAAACTGAATCAGAAGGAAAAGGGAAATTAACATCTTTGGGATACAGAACATAGTTCACCCTGTCTACAGAAGAAACCAAAAAAAATATACACTTAAAACAAGCTTTCCATTGATATTTAACTCTCATAACCAGTGGTTTCTGTAACAACGTATTGATCTGTAATACTATGGGTATTCCCGTGCTCCACAGAGGAGGGAAAATATCCTTATTTTAGATTACAGACAAGGAAACAAAATAAGAGAAGTTACTTTCCCAAGGAAAAATGGCAAATCTGGAAGTAGAATTTACGTCTCCAGTGCCCAGCCCTCTCCACAGTATTCCCCCTAAAATGTGCTACAGCATGGCTTTCTCCTTCAGCAACACTAGTTCTACACCCACTTCACATTTGCATCCTCCATTTCATCAGAATGGGGAAAATAAAAATGTAACAAAAAAGAAAACCAGAAGGGGGGGAGACTTTAAAGGCTATAGAGGAACATGGGTGATTACTACCTTCGTTAAGCAAAACAGGAAAATATTGTTGACCTTTGAAGAAAGCAGTAAAATGTCAAATTTTGCTCTTTTACTTTCTGTGCAAAAATATCTGTTCTACACAGCATTGTCCTTTCTTCATAGCAATGCATTAAATTGTAATCAGCTCCCAGTATACCTACCCTCCACTGAACAGCCACAGGAAAGATTTATATTCTTTTCATTCCTCTTTATTAACTTGGGCCCTACGTAAGAGAAAAAGTAAATGGTCCTTTCTACTTCTCTTGATTTCTGAGGTTACTTGCCTGCTGAGAGTTAGGCAGGTGCCGATATAGCCAGCTGAATAGCCCTCCTGCTTCCCTTCTCTTTTATGCACACAATCCTGGTGTTCAGCTTGTCTAGAACAACTCCAACAAGGTACACCTTCATGAAGACAACCACATTCCCTGGAGTAAAAGGTGGTTTTTTCCAGAATTGAGTCTTCTACTTGGGAAACCACACTTTTCTCGCACTGCCCGATTGTTGTTCTTAGCAGTGTCCTCTGTCATTAGGGAAGCTGTGATCAATACAGGTTTCCTAGGTTAAGAAAAGAGAAGAAAACTCCCTTAGCACAAAACAAGTCAAGGATACATACATTGTCTACATATTGCTCAAAGCCAGTATTTGTCTTGAAGCTACAATTGTCATATGTACAGCCGTCCTCAGGATCAAAGTCTAAATTAGAATCATAGAATGGTTCAGGTTGAAAGGCACCTTAAAGATCATCCAGTTCCAACCCCCTGGCCTGGGCAGGGACACCTCCCACCAGTCCAGGTTGCTCAAAGCCCCATCCAGCCTGGCCTCACAACAAAGAATTTCTTATTATTCAAACCAAAATTTCCATTATCCATTTATTATTATCCAAATAAAAATACTTTATTATGCTGCTATATTAGTTTTGTCTGACTTTTTATACAGGAGAGAAATAATTGTATTTTTTATTTTTAGCTTTAGTATTATGACAAAGACTAACACTTTTGGAATTAAAACTTAGCCTTAATAAGACTTGTTCTTCAAGAATTTAGAATCATCATCTTAAAGTAGCAGAAATAGTGTTAAGCAAAATACTCCCTTGATTGGCTAATACATAGTTTTCTGGGAATTATTAACATTACGTGAGACTCATTATTCTTGGCATTTGGCACAACAGTGGATGAAGAAACAAATTTTGATCAGTGTCAGTCAATCAATCCTACATTATTTCTAATAGAATGACATGCCAAATTCCTAACATTCTAATGAAAGATGCTAATAAATGATGACCTGTCAACTCGATTGCATACTGCAGCCTTTAGACAAAGTGACTGCTTTGTAGCCTCTCTGTAGATAAAGGGTAAAAACTCCTGAGATGAAATTGACATTAAAGTGTGAAATTAAATCCATGAAAAGAAGATCCAGAATGCAGGAAGCAGACAGCAAGGAAAAAAAAAAAAAAAACAACCACAAACCTATAGCAAGGCTTAAAGACTCTCCAAAACTGCACAACGGTTAAAAAAATTTGAGTTAGCAGAAATAATACTGAACTCAGACTTCCCCTTGACATAAAGAACAGGCTGAGTTGAGACTGAAAAGAGTTCCCCCATAGTAACATTAAATTTCAAAGAAAATGGGAATTGATCAGTCCTTAAAGATTTTTAAATTTACATTTGTGAAAATTAAATAAGAAATATCAATGTAATGCCTGTTTGATTTTGGACTGGTCAGCTAGTCTAGGCATCCCCCAGTGATTGATCTTATCCAGAAAAATCTACTTTAGATACTGTGGTGAGTACTTATTTAAAACCACAGTTTGCATTCATCTTTCAAGAACCACCACAGAATACTTTCCTACAGGACCCATGAAACGTTGCTTGAAGTCAGAAATCACCTCGTGTTCAGCCAAAAGTCAGCTTGGTTTTGCTGCATGATTTTCAAACACTCAACTGGGCGAGATGATGGATGTACACCTCACCAAAACCCAGACCCAAAAAACAACATCTCAACGCTTGGAAAATTTCAAAGGGCACAGGTAAAGGTGTTGTGGGCAGTCACCAACAAAATTTCCAGACTTGCTGAACTCTCTGTCCAAGTAGCACCTGGATGCAAGTGCAGCAGTTTATCCCAGCCTAGAGAATATCACTACTCTATCTTCAAATTCATACTAATCTTTTGTTGCCCTTTTTCTGTAGTTCTATGGTTGTCACTTCTTTGGGGACTGCCAGACTGAGCACACCCTGCTGGACACGTTCAGAGCTACGGGACCTCTCCCAACACACAAGAGCGGAAATTTAAACATAATCAGCAAGGGCTGGTACCACACTGGTGTTTCTTGCAATGTTTTTTCTATTATGGTTTAAATTTTCACTGTTGTAAGCATTGGCAGTGAAAAAATTCTATCCTTAGTCATGTATTCACCACTCACAGGGCCCACATTTCAGCCACAGATGCCAAGTGCCCACCAATTCTAGGGCATATACCTACATGCCAAACTATACAGTGGCAAAATCCAGAATTTTTGATGAAAGGAATTGTCCAGGAGGGAGGAAATAGCATACTGCTCTTCTCTAGCCAGCAGAGGTCAAGTTAAAGCTACAACTCAAACCCACTATGATGCACTGCCAAGGGCTCAAGGTTACTGCTAAATTCTTCCCATAGTTCAGAAAAGTTAACCATTACAGCAAAAATTTGCGAGACTACTTTCACACCTGACTGTTCCTATTTTATTGAGAGGAAACCCCATTTCTGAAGGGTTTCCTCAGGACCATATGCAGAGACTTTCAATGAGATACTATTAACACAATCCCATTTTATAATCTGATTCACTGTGTGGTAGATATGGAGTTGTATAATGTATACAAAAAGTATCTAGTAGTTTGGCTGCTTATATCTTCCCTTATAATCCCAAATACATTTATTATATTTGATCTGGAAATAAAAGAAATGCCTGAGAAATAAATACCTTAGAATGATGAAAGAAATCAGTCGAGGCAAAGATATATCCAACAGAGATCAATGATGCACAAGAAATAAATCACTGACCATCCATTATCCTGCCTTATACATGGATCATGAACTCTAGTGACTCTTTTGTTTTCCATTTGTACAAGGAGTAGTTATAAGACCAATAATAATTTTTAATAGATTATTGGCATTTTACACTCAAAGCTTTTACTTATGCCTTTCTTATCATCATGTGATTCTGCTTTTAAACAGGTATGTTCTTTGTTTAAAGAATGAACTTGCTAGGAATTAATTTTTATACTGTGTTGGTCAATGCTAAATTAGTGTGGCATACACTAGGGGTTACTGCAATATTTTGTTCTATTTCAGTACTTCACTATAAAGTAGTGAGGTTAAAATAAGCCTCCAGTATATCAACATCCAGAAACCAGTTAAAGTCCAGTTCATCAGATAAAGTACAGATCATCCTTGCATTGAGAGCATAGAAGCTATGACTAGCAGATAGACACTGCAAAGCAAATATTAAGTGAGAAATGTGACTTTATTGCACCTAGAACTTCCTTACTTCAACTTTTGCATTATTCGGCAGAAAATTTAATTCAACTGGATATATTTAAAATAAGCCAAATCAGTAGACAGACTCAGCAGATTAGCTACTTCTACTTTCACTTCCTAAAAAATTAAGATCAAGACTGACTTTTGTATTCTCTCCACAGAACGAAGCGGAGTATTATAGAAAGCATTTGCCAGAAGAATAAATCATGATTGACAAAAAAAAAATTAATACAATGGTTTGAGGCAGTTGACAGAAATTTTTGTCAACAGAATAGATTAAGGGATTCCAAAAAATGAAATTTGCAGATGGAACGGCTTTGATGTTTCTGATGAAAAGTATTTTGTTGACAGAATGGATCAGAGGGAAAAAATGCATTTTCTCAACACAAGGGTTTTAGCTCTTTGACAAAATAAATTTCATCCCCAGATGTTTTGGCTGAGTTGTCAATTATTCTCCATGTCTGCCATTAACCAATCACTTTCCTGTTGACTGAAAGATTTCTTTAGTGGCAGCTCTGGGGAAGCAAATGGAGGCATTACAAATATCTTACAATTAATCACATCAAACCATTAGTTATGAGGCTGTACCTAGTCCCATAGTCACCAATTGCCAACTGAGCTAAATATATGAATTGGGTTTGGGTTAGGTTATAATATCCATCCTTTCTTCCTCGGAAGAAGATTTTATGAGAACTGCTTTTCATTTAAAGCTTTGGTTCTATAAAGACACCCACATACAATAAGGAAAAGGGCTAGCTTGTACTCTCTAGCATATCTTAAGCAAGCACTAATGTGTAAATTAGACGAACTAGAGCAAGGTAGATCCCCTTCTCCACCCCAGTGGGGGAAGAATTGCACCTTCATGTGAAGTAGCTTATGCAGCCACTTACTACTATAACTAGTAAGTAGCAAGTGGACAGTAAAATTTTACTAGACTGAATGTCTTCTCCCTTGCACACAGAAGGAAAAACAGTCCAGAATCACAAGCTTAACCTGTCCAAGCAGGAGGAAGAAAAAATAGCTCCTGCTCCTTTTTTTTCAGTACTTAGGAGTCACTTTAGGAAGATTATCGTGTAGCTACCTATGTGTGGTTTTGGTTCTTCATGAGTTTGTAAGATGCTGTAACCACATACAGAAGTGCATTCCACAGTCAGGTCCCAGACTGGTTTGCCTGAGGTCACCATCAACCACCCAGACAGATTTACAGCCCATAAAATATTAGCATACATGTCCTAAGGTCACTCAACATGACAAAACTCGTTGTCCTAAGTCCTACTAAGTCCCACATCTGCACAAGTGAGCACATCAGCAAGAGGGAACATTTTTTCCCCATGAGCTGCCTCTCTTTAGAGATACAAAGTTGGCAGGTGACAATAGCAAAATGCCAGCTATTCACCTGACTATGAAATTACTGTTGGGAGGGAACAGTAGAAAGATGAAAATAAATACATCTGGCTCGGAAGAAACAGTCACACCACTGTGAAAAAGTAGGGCATGACTCCAGCTGGATGTCACATAAGCCAAAATTTCTGAGTGCAAACTTTTACGAGTGAGATCACAGAATGAGGGAAAGCACAATCTGTGGGGAAATGCTGGTGAACCAGACCACACCAGAATCTGCAAGACCATCAGCAGGAACTGTTCCCAACAAACTTACATCAAATTTGACCTAGCCAGACCTCTGTCACCTTGACTTAGCAGTTTTTTTTGTATGAATAGGTAACCAGGCATTTTAGCAGGGAAAAACAAACACCACCTCCATCCCCCCAATGCACAAACCCACGCAGAAAAAATAAATTACTTTCAAGATATTATATTTTTGTGCTTCCCATTATTTTAAGAGTAGCCTAAGACCTTCTTTTAGGGTACCATATCTTATCTCACAGCTTTGCGTGAGGAGGAATTAGGGCTTATTTGGGAGATAGTGCACCTGTAGGGCAAGCCTTTAAAAACCTTACTGAAACCTGAATAAGGGAAAGCAATGAGCAAATTAGGGAGAAGAGATGGCAAAGCTCAGTGTTCCTGCTCAGAACAGCAGAATCTGTGCAGCACTTGTCAAGTGTTGTGTAGCATGACTGCAGCTAACCCTAAATAGTTAGTATCAGTAATAACACATACTCTCACTTTCACTGATAGAGATATCTGGAGCCCTCTTGATTCTGGGTTTAGTCTTAATTTTTTTTAATAAGCAATCCCTGTGTGTTCCTAGAAAAAGGTTTATCAGAATCCGGGGAGCACTACATAATTCACTTCAAATACTTTGCACAGTATATTATGTATTTATAAAATAAAAAATTATTTTATAAATAAAGCTGCCTGCTTTACTGTCACTGTCATTACAGTGCTTCACCATATTCCCACTGGTTTCAGGGTAAAAAAAAAAAAAACAACTATGAATCTGTGCAAAGGATAGCAGGGCTACTGAAGCAAAATTTCCCCCTACACAATAACTACATAAATTTAATTATCTGCGAGGATAGTCCTCTTTTGTAATACGAGTCCTTATAGTTAATTAAACAGGTTAATAGGGTTGGGTTTTTTCCCTCCTCTTTCCTCTTCTTCCAGGGTGACTCTTTCCCTGGTCAATAGAAGAGTAGGGGTTAATTCATATCAACACAGCCAGTCAGTACTGAACCCAGTACTCCTAAGTTACCTTTTTAACATCAAAAAGTAAGAACATTTTTCTAATGGACTCAATTCCCAATGCTATTTCAAAATATTTCTTGATATAAAACTTTCTAGATAAACACCAAAGCTGTTGATAGCAAAGTTATTGCACCTGCACATTTTAATTGGCTAGGGAGGCATATCTTCATAATTGGTATTTGCTAGCTTTCAAACAGAGGACTTTTTAGTGCAATGAATTTGGGAATTAATTCACACTAAATATGCAAACATTCCAGACAGAACCGTAGACAGAAATGATTAGCCAGTTGGGCTCAGCCCTTGTCGGTGTAGAGGAGTATATTTGTAATGGGGGTAAAACAGCCCTTATTGTTTCCATTTCTACCTCAGCAAAGAGATCTGCACAATTCAGAGAAAATACAAATGATTAGTTGGCCATGCAATAACACAGTCTGCACAGGAAGACTGTGTTTTACTTGTCCATAAATTTGAGGAGGCAATTAGTGCACTCACAGAATAGCAGGAACATCCTGGCTACAGATTTTAAGATGTGGTGTATAAAGACTGGTCAACTGTGGTGAGAGCCCAAGTCAGAGCTGTAAGGGGAATCTCCTCATTTTAGTGAGGAAGGTCAAAAGGGTTTTAAACTGAAAGACCATAATTTATTAGAGTGGAAGCACTTACAGAAATCTAGCCAAGGGCTTGATACTTCTTAAAAATAAATCGTAATTCTAAACTTCCAGATGATCTGTCCAGTATTCATCAACCACCTAATATCATACTTTTAAGAGATAATACACTGACTTTGCTTTGCTTCTGCCAAATTTAATCAAAGCAGACTGATTTTTCTCCTTTTGGATCCTAATGACACCTTTAAAACAAAACCATACACACCACACCACCTCAAAAGGATTTGTTACAAATATAATTTGGTATCTTTTTTCACATTTTCTCTAATAGTGTACAAGCAAAATAAAGTCATTTATGAAACTATCAGGGAAAGTATCTGTAAAGTCATTTATGAAACTGTCAGGCAGATGTTCTTAACAACTCTAGTTGTAAATATGCAGCACACAACAACAATTCTGGATATCAGAAACAGACATCTGTTTCATAATGATTTGATGTGGATAAAAACCCCAAAAGTTTCATATTATATTTCCTTCTAGTTTAACAGCTTAATTAGCAATAGCTTCCCTTTCTACTAAAGTAAAATTCTGCTATTAGATTTGATGAACAAGGCATATAACCAGAAATAGAATGAAGACAATAAAAATATCAAGATATTAGCTATCTTTAGTGTTATCTGTGCACTACCTTAGCCATCTTATTGCATCTCTGAATACAAATCCCTTCCACAGAATATCCCTGCTTGATTTCTGGTGCACTGGCATTTTTTTGGTAGCTCTTGCCTAGCACTTTAGAGGACTAGTCACTTCAAAGAAATTGTTTCTGAAATTCAATTACATAAGAGATATGTTATTATCTAATTAGTTGACACCTTGTATGTCATGTCATGTAGCTACGCTACTCAACATCAGGATAAAGCAAACTTATCTCAAGGAACACATTTGCATTTTATAGTATGACACATTACTTTGTGATATAAACAGACAAATGGGATAACACAGGAGACATTTATTATTACAAAGAGGCTGATGATGGATATGTATATTTGAAGAAAACACTCTGACAAACAATCAGTAGCCATTAAGCAATCTCAAATTGCAACAAATTAAGCAATTTGTGTTAAGTAGGTCACAGATTCCATTGCAAAGAATCTGGAATCCATACAATAAGAGAAAAAATACATCACTCAGCAAGTTCCCTACCTAAAACTATGTTCTGCTACCTGTGCTCTATTGACTGATTGCAAACCTTCCTAAACACACCGAATCCCCATCACTACACAAGAAAACCTAATAAATAAATGGGACAGAATAGCTAATAAATGAACAGTAAATGTTAGTCCCATTTTTCCATGGCTGTAAATGAAAACCAGGGTGGCAACCTTCCACAAGTTAGTCCATTAATTTATTTATTTTTTTTTAACTTTCAAGAGACTTGGGGGGGGGGGGGGGGGGGGTAAAAGGGCAGGGGGGGGGGGGGGGGGGGGGGGGGGGGGGGGAGTTAAAGGGAATGAGATGTAGGGGAGGGAAAGAAAAAAAAAGAAAGAAAAAGAAAAGAAAGAAAAGAAAGACAAATAAAAAGAAAGACTACTCAGAAAAGAATAGAGAAGAAATGATCCAGAATCAGGACACCAGAATCAGTTAGTAAGGTTGTATTAAATTGTGCTTTTAATGTAAAAAAAGTCTGGTCTCCTGGTCTTACTTGACATCTGTGCTGCCAGAGTAGCAGAGCTTGCTTAAATAATAATTTCTAACTTTCCCTTGGTCTTACATAGAACTTCACAAAGCAGAGAAATATCACCATTCTCACTTTGCAGATAGGTTCAGGCAAGCAAAATGACCTTTAAAAAAAATAAAGAAAAATATCATTAGGAAGCCCAGAATTCAATTCTGCGAGAACTCCAAGATTCCAAATTGACTCAGGTCCACGTTGCCCCACACTATCTTTCCACTCATCAAATTCCCACTCTTCACTGCACTTTTAATGCACCTGGTCTTTCTCACTTACATCACACAGGCTGTGAGATTTTCAACTGATAACAAGACCACATCAGATTACAGAACTAAAAAGCATTTCCTGATGGTGCCATCAACATAAAGCACAAGTGAACGAACCAGAGAGCATCTGTCCCAGAATCTACCTGCTCTATAAAAGGTAAGGATTCATGCTCATGCTCAAACCAGTATTTTATGGTAATCATAAATATATACAGCTCATGTTAAATTTTCAGCTTTTCTTTCACAGAACAGAACACACGTTTTGCATGTAAGCTTACGTAACATAAGGATACCTAAATATTTACTTTCACAGTTTAAGCTCCTAGCCATAAAGTTTGGACTAAGTGACCTAGAAGTACTGAAATGTTTAAGGAGATTTGGGGGAAAGGATTGCAGAGAGGAAAATTATGTATTTGAGACCCAGAAATGTCCCAAACTGTTACAGTACTCATCTAAATCAGGACATGGAAGTGCCTTCACTTTCATTATAAGTTATGTGAGAGTCCTCACCAAGTTGGTCCTGGTGCCAAGCAAGACCTGCTTTCTCTGGGACCGCAGAAAAAGAACCAAAATACGAAGGACAGAAAGCCAAAGTGAAGATAATTCAAATGAAAAGCAAAGAACTTTGATGAAACAGATTCAAAGAGAACGTTCAGGAAGATGATAAATTTTTAAATTTGTGATCGAGAGGAATGAACCAACAGAGACCCAAAGCAGCACGGCATAATGCAATGACAAAATCATCTCTGTGACTGTGATTTGCATGGGTCTGTGCAAGGGCCAGATGACTCCTGAGCCTCAGGAGACAGAGGAATGTTGGTTTTTTTTAGAAAGAAAATGAGTAAGAAGCCACACGGAGAATGTCATGGATTCTTGGATAATTCTTGCTTTTCACAAAATGCCAGAAATATACCCTGGGGTGGCAGGAATTTTCTGGGAGAGAAGAGAAATAAGTGTTTACAACCTGCTCATACTCAGCTAAAGAGCAAGTGTGATGAAGAACTAAAAAAAATTACTAATTTCTAAAGGCAACTGTAGAACTCTAATAAAGGTCATGGGTTCAAAACAGGGCAAGTGAGTCATAATGATACAAGGAATAGACCTGGAGGGAATTCTGTGATCCTGAATTAAGGCTATGCTGAACACTATTAGACCTAAAAGGTTTTAAAATATATAAACAAATAATATGCTCTTGATATAATACCAGAGAACTAAATGAAAAATCTCCAGTTGATGAAAAATTTCGTTTCATGTGTTCTGTACATTTTAATATAGTATACAGAATTTTTAAATTGTCCAAACACAAACCTTCAACAAACAGAGAGAGAAAGCTTACAGTACCCAATATTTACATGAAAATACAAGACTTCTGCCCATAATCAGCAAAATTATGAGCAAATTTATTCAGATAAACCATTTTCATTCAAAATGACATTCTGCTAAGTATACAGGGAGATGATCTTTGTGTGCCATTCGGAATAAATTCTATTCAAATAAGTATTTGATCTGAATATAAAAGTTACTATGTATAACCAGCTGCAAACTGAATATTAACAGTGCTTAATACAGCACACATCTTTTAAAAGGGTTCTGTTTGTTCCTATGGTTGCATGCTCTATCTCCTTGTAAAAATAATGCCAAAGACTAGAATCTGATTGTGATCTCGCAAGAAGAGCTGAAACATGAACCCTCCTCACACACGTAGTCCCATTTAAATCAGAATCTGTCCTCTTTTCTTTAAAAATTTGTAGATATGCACAATCACAACAAATTCTAGCTCTAGGGATTGCAACTCTAGTGGCATCAAAGACATTAATATGCTTTGTTCATTCGGATATTAAATATGAAAGTGATTTTGTATTTCTTCAGTTGGATTGATCATACATTTCAGAAACAAGAACACCCATGAGAAGACATCACAACTATTGTAAGATATTACACTTTATATAAAGATTCGGTTTCACCTTCAGAATTGTTCAGTATCTGTTTAGCTCACATCACTTGGGAGGACAGATATGGGCTGTTGAAACCTTTGTAATCACAGCTGCCAACATTATCACACGGTCACGGTTCACAGAGTGGGACAATGGACTAAGAAAGAAACTGCAAAGATTCTTAGGTTGCCATAGCCAGCTTAATTCCTGAATTTTGTAGAACTATAATCCATTGATTTCAAAAGATTAAATGTGGTTCTCTGTATCTAATAGTTTAAACCTCTGTGTGAGCTCGTACCATTATTTTACCAGAACTACCAGATTCTGTGAATTACCAGATTCTGTGAACCTTCTGTGCATAATCCAGCCACTTGGGGGAGAAGAGAACTTCCTCTTCAGCCAAGTTGCATGGACAATTGGTATGGACTCTCCTTCATGACTCAGTAATCTACACATCTTTGCTGGAACCATCACAAGAACTTAAATTTCTCCCCAGCACACCATGTCACTTACAGCATTTTTAACTGATTTGTTTCCCCTTTTTGAAGCCAAATTCTGCCTCTCGGTTTGAAGAAAACCTTTCTAAAAACAAACCGCCCAAGCTAGGAATTGCTCCTTCAGTACTAAAGTGACTCCAAACCTAGAGATAAAGAAATAAAAAAATAAATAAAAAAGAGGTTCTACTCATTTACAAAAAGCACTAGGGAACTTTCTCACAGTCAAAAAGTACTTTTCCCCTAAAAAATGTTATATGCAGAAAACATTATAAAGATTTTCCGAGCTCTGAAACATGCAAAACTGGAAACAGATTCTGTTTAAAATCATGAACTATTCTACATTCATCAAAAATTCCTTTTTTTTTTTTCATTTCACCAAATCCCAAAGGACATCCAGATACAACACTATCACTGTATGAAACATCTTCATTTTCACTGTGAAATAAAATAAACATTTTCTTTCTACTATACTAGTAAAGAGGTAATCTTTCATTTAGAAAAAGAGCTTTAAAAGAATAAATGCAAGGAATAGAACACAATTTTTATAGATTCATAGTTTTCCAGTTTCATTGCCTCAAGTCATACATCAAAAGGTAAAACCAATTCTTTTCCAAATGTGTTCCTCAGAACTCTTACACCATTACTTCCAAAGTAGCAAAAACTTTCCCTGAAGACTATTTGTCTCATCAGGACAGAAGCTACATTTTTGAAGCAAGATATAATTCATCTGTTAAACTTATTTTAATCATATTTCATGGCATTGTAACAAGATACTTATTCATAAAAAAAACCAAAAACCAAAACCAATCAAAAAAACCAAACCAGAAACAACTGCAAGCATTGTAGAAGTTTTAACACTTCAATTATGATGCTTTTTTTGCTGCATGAAACGATTTTTATGCTTATCTTCCTTTTAGAAAGGAATACCTAGTTAGTAAAGAAAGCAAACTTCAGTTGCATATCATATATTTGTACACTTTATTGTTATTGCAAAAAAGATCTTCCTTAGTGAGAATGGAAAAAATTCCAGGACTGGTGTTTACATTGAAAGGAAAATTTAGACTTTCTTACTAAAAAGGTAAAGATGAACACAAGCCAATACACCTGCTTTCAACTTAGTAAAGAGAATGTTTAAAGAGCACAAATCAGATTATCCTTTTAATTCCACATTATATCCTTGGACAAAAGTATCAGTACAAAACAGTAAGTGTCTCTAACACTAGCTGACTGAATTATCTGAACTGAATAATTATCATTACTGAAGTCTAAGATTTGTGTTATTCCTGTGTAACCCTAGGATGAATTTAAGCCATCCAGAGCATGGTATTTTGGCATGAAAATGCTATGTAAAATAAACACTCTACTTTCAGAACTTGACAGAATCAAAACTAACAGTCCCTAAATATTCACAGAGTAAATGAAATAGTTGTAAAGCATCATAATGCATGATACAAATATAAAATGAATACTTTCACAGAGACTGACTTCATAGGGCAATAGAGATGACCTGGAGCAGAAATAGCCACTACTCAAATATAATCATTGGCAATGGAAAAGTACTGGCTTCTAATGTATACTCTGACTTGGCAACTGCTATTTCAGGTAACAATCATTAAACAAGCAAAATAACTAGCCCATGGTAGAGAGATAAATATCTATCTATATACAGTACACAAACACATTTAATGATACACTGCATATTATTAGTTATATGCCCTTCAGCAGGGCCAAACATCCCAGAAATTTCTATCTCAACATGATCTTAAAGAAATTATCACTGCAGTTTTAAATATGATCACATTATTTGCTATGAGTGTCAGTTGTACTTGGCAATATTACATTTTCTAACATTTCGTTTTCGAGCATTTTTCCATGACTATCTGTGTAGATTAGAAAGGTTCTTAACTGTTATCTGTAATAGATTTTGCCTGTAGCAGAATTCATGCAGGCATAATAGAAGAACAAAGTGTACTCTGATGAAATTGCAACCATAATTTCCAGATGCCTGACATTTATTGCTTATTGCTATTAGAATTCAAGTGCCTATTTGTTTTGTACTTTGCTTTTATTCTTGCATCACAAATGTATAATGGAAAAAAGATATTTTAAATGCTGGGTTAAGTACCACAGATCAACACGAGGCACCAGCATAATCAATATTACTTAAACACACTCCCAGGCAATTAATTTTTAAGGAATCAAATTGTTGTACCACATCAAAATTTACAACAATACAATAAAGGTTGTTACATTCTTTATTGTTTAATTAAAAGCAACATTTAGCACACATGCAGCTAACTGTTCAGACATTATGACATAAACCGTCCTGTTTATCAGCGAGAGATATAGAAACAGCATTTACTGTACATTTTATTACAAAATGTTAATTAGACTTTATTAAATTTCATATGTTTATCAAATTATCAAATGTAAGACTTCAGAACCCTAGAGAAACGTGCTGCAATGCATACAGCTGTACCCAAAGTATCTGCAATGCCTCAGCTTTTCTACACAGTACAAAGTTTTATGTTCAGTATTTAAGCACACACAGTGTAGAACCACTCAGATGCTATACATATTTGAAGAGAGAACTATAGAGAAGGATTTCACTTACATAGCCACTTTCATAACTAGATAGGAAAAAGTTTTCAATATGAATTTTCTAATAAGGAAGTTTTAAACAATGAGAATACTTTATTTCTTACTTGTTGAAGAAAGTACATATTCCAACTACAGTAAGTAGCATTCTCAGCTATGATAATCATAAATACTCAAATAGGGTAAGAGGTACATAAATTTATGCATTTTTTGAGTACCTGATTATTATTTTTCCAAACCATTGTGTATCTCTCTTACTCAATATGTTGTCTACTTTCCTTTTGTAAAAGGAAACTTGAAGCAATCCTGTGTTCTTTGCCTCTTGCCAGGCTGGGGGTGTTTAACATGGGAGCAGATCCCTAAACAAGAGCTGGATTGGCTTCTAAGGTCTGAGAGTGTTTGATCTTGGCTCAGGCATTTTGGCCTGTCCCGAATGCCAGGAGGGGCCTAACCCTACATCTTGTACAGAAATCACATGTTTTTATAGGAAGAAAACCTCTCTAGTTCTGTTTACTTTCTGAGTACCTAATCCAAAGCCTTTACATACTTGAGCCACTTCTCACTGAGAGAAGAACAAGGGTTCCGAGTTCAGCACAGGAGAAGCACGTTCTATATTTTCAAGAAAAGTAACCCACTCTTTCAAATAGTTACGATGAAGTGTGCAGTGCAAGCACAGGCCATCCCTGACACCTACTTCTACTCTTAACAATAGTTTGCAATACGATTTTTTTAAATGTTTTTAAATAAAGTAGGCTTTATTCCAGTTCAAGATTCTATGGAAATCTTTCTTACCCTCTAAAAGAAAGCATAGAAGCAAACTTAGGAGCAGAAGGAAGAGAAAGTAGTTCATGACATGAAAAAATAGCGGTCCTAGGTTTCTAAAGAGACTGGTTTTGAAGACACAGTGAACTATAGCGACCCACCTGAAGCAACCACTATTTCCTGAAAGACAGAGGTAACCCTGACATAGGGGTATGGAAGGTTCCTTGCTTTTCATAAAAATCACAGAATACCAAGTCTGAAGGGGCCTCAAGGGTCATCTGATCCAGTCTTAAATATACTTTCATATACCTTTAATGGGACACATGTTAATATACAGCTGTTTTATCCAGCAATAATTTTAGAAGTGAGATGTGATGTGCTGAGTAAGCTCTGTCACAAAGTGATAGGTTCCTCCAATATTAGCCTCTAGTATTGACTTCGAAATCTTCACCAACAGGGATTCCATAGTATCTCTGAGCCATCTACGTACTTGCCCATTTTTACTATTAGAAAGTTTTTTGGAACAGCTAACCTAAATCTTCCTATCTCCAGTTTAAACTCATTACTGTTTTTCCCAATGGAAATGGAGATCAGTGGCAGTCACCCTGGTTACACAGCACTGCAGTCTCTTACCCAAGCCATGGTTGTTTTCAGGAGAACACCCTCTACTGGACAAGTAGACACCCTCTCATGACTCAAGAGTTTGATTTCCCATTCTCAGATGCAAAATCTGACAAAGCAGAAACCAGCTATATGAACCAATAAGAAAAAAACTCTACAGTTTCCACTCACTGTGGAAACTTTTACATTTCTGACATTTTGGGGTGTTTTTTCATTTGTTTGGGGGGTGGATTTTTTTTTTTTTTAATTCACTTACAATTAAATCAGGATCCATAGATAAAACAAGAGAAAGAGGTGACAGAACTCATCTGCAATCCCTGAAGAGCAATAGCAGACAACTGCAGCCTTGTAAGTTTTGCAGAGAACAGACACTATCTCTACATCATGTATGTTGTCTAAGCACAAAACAGAGGGATGAGGGAAAGGCTGATTAAGAACAACATAATATCTGCAAGTCATTCATTATGTGTTGATTACTTCTAGGTGGAAATTCAGAAAGCACTGACAATTTGGAAGCCTTAATTTATAACCTATGCTCCTGTAATCTAAGTCTGATCTGATCTGTAATCATAGACCTCTATGCACTGTCATATTGCTGCATTATAGCCCATTCCAAACTTAAGTCATAGAACCATAGAATTGTTTGAGTTGGAAGGGACCTTAAAGATCGAGTTCTAACCTCCTGCCCTGGGCAGGGACACCTCCCACCAGAGCAGGTTGCTCAAAGCCCCATCCCATCCAGCCTGGCCTTGAACCCCTTCAGGGATGGGGAAAATAATAGGAAAAAGTCATATGCATAGGTATGTTCCTACCTTTTAAATACAGCACAGAAATTTAGAAACTTATAAAAGGAAAAGCTACAGCCTTACATACTTCAATATAAATGCTTAGGTAGGGTCTACTGCTGCGAGCAGGCCAGTCATGCCATAGACTGGAACAGGAGGAAAACTGCTTCAAACACAAACATAAAATGTGTTTATATTTCAACCTTGACTTTGATCCACCAGAGCAACTT
The DNA here is from genome assembly GCA_004320125.1 of Scolopax mira. Classification (NCBI taxonomy): domain Eukaryota; kingdom Metazoa; phylum Chordata; class Aves; order Charadriiformes; family Scolopacidae; genus Scolopax; species Scolopax mira. The sequence continues at coordinate 116,181 of BJBW01004270.1, forward strand.
TGCTCTCTTGCTTAATCTTTTCCCTTCTCCTTATAAAAACTAATCTCCAGAGGTCTTCAGTGAAATGAGAAAATGAGTGGAGTTTTTTGTTTGTTTAAGAAAAGACAAAGGCTGCCAACTTTCAAGCATTTCGAGAAAACACTATTAAATTTAAACCTGAAAGGCTCAATAAGATGTCACATAAAAAGAAATCCAAAAATCTTTTTCTATGCAGTTATGTATTGTATAATTTGTGTCTATGTGAGGGTGTGTATGTATGTAAATATATACATATAAGCTCTTGTGATTTGAAAGTTAATTTCATAACTTTGGAGCCATGACTCATGAATTCCTAGATTTGAAAATGATAGAACTTGTCAGCCAGCACAGCTGATCCAGCACAATGACAGAGATAAGCTGTGAAAAGGTCTGGCAGAGCTTAGTTCCCTGCAGGACTGTGGGACTTGGGAATGAGTCACGGTTTGGCAGCGGTGTGATCTTGGAGAAGTTGCACTGTGTGTTGTCTATAATCATCAAGTCTATAGGCAATTCATAGTTCCAAACCCCCAAACATTAGAATTTACTGAAGATTTTACTATTACTGTACAGTGGGGGGTTTTGTCAGGGCTTTTAAAAATTATTTTTGTTTAAATTATGCTTATCAGGCAGACAAATCTCTGAGCAGACAAATTTGTAATGGCAAAATAATTTGAAGGGTCTAAAATACCTTCTTTGTGTTCACCACACTCAGGTGTAGTAAAAATACCATCAACATTGTAAAACAATGAAAAAAAAATGAGGAATTGTTCCCTTCCTCTGTGAGGCACAATGCAGTTTGTGTCCATCTTTCAGATGTACCTTTTTTTCTAAGCATATCTAATCCTTCTGTCCCAAAATCCAAGAGACAAAAATCAGCTAACTTTGCATAGAGAGCCCTACACATGCTTATTAGGAGGAAATGCCCTCTAGGATCTCCCCTGTTCTGTGAACTCACCCTCTTTTTCATTATAGTATGGAGTAATGAGGGATTAGGCTGACATATTTTGCTGACAGTGCTAGTTTTAGGCCATATGGGCTTCCAGGTCAGCAAAAGAAACAGGGTAAAGAGGAAGCAAAAGCAGTCAGCAGAGAAAAGTCACAAGTAACTGCTGCCTCTGACAGCAGTAGATTTAAAAAACATCTATAGAACAAAGTACAAACTCTCCTCCCTAAAGGCTGTGAATTGTGGAGGTGTGAGGAGAAATGAAGCAATTTTGGGGCCCTTTCTCCTTGTTGAGAATCTTATTTTTATCACATCCACAAGCTCTTCAATACGTTACTTTTAAAGTTCCAGCTCTTGGAGTCAAGTGAGTCTCATCCAGCATTTCAGAACTTTAAGAGCATTGCTGGAAAAGGAAGGATTTAAGCTTGTGTTTAATATTAAATTTCAACATGTGATTTTGAAGTTCCACTTACTTTGGAAGTATTAGTGGTCTACAATGTACATAGCTAAAGGCCAGCCTTAACAAGAAAATTAACAGCCAAGGGAGATATTTTATTGCTACTCTTTTCCTCTGGGCCTCTCCATGATTGATATTAAACCCACAAGTTTTATATGTTAAAATAAAAGGGCATAATAGGTTGGCTTTCAGGCTAAACTTCACATTCTGTTTCTTTTAGAGGAGCTTAAGACAGAACCACATATAATGTAACTCAGAACATTTCTCTGCTCTTATTTTTCATCAGCACATGTAGTATATAAAGAGACTTTTGGCATAAACCGTAGTTTGATTCTATGTTCTGAACTTCTCAACTTTTATTCATCTACAAATGGGCAATAAGTAATTAGGAGGGAAATAATTGGGCCTCTGTGTAACAGCCAGACCTCACGCTTCTGTCTCACAACTTCTGCAAGAAGGAAGAGTATAGTAACATATTTCTACTGTAATCTCACTAACAGAGCAAAAGATCAGGGAATAAACCTTTCCAATTTCTATTGAGATGGCAGGAGTTGTTTGGTAAGTCAGCCATGATACTTTTTCCTTCAACTAACAGAGTGGAAACCTAATTCTCCAACTAGGTTTGTGTTCCTGTCATATTTTTAGTGACAAATCCTTGGTTTTCCAGCTAAGCACTGTGAACAATTCTGATTTCCAGTTGGCTTTGAATGGAACAGGCAGGTGCTTGTTCTGCAAACACTTCATTCCTACTCCTACATCGTGCGACTGCGAGCTGAACCCTATTCCTCTCCACCAAAATGCTCCCACAAAGCAGGTCTGCTAACCTGGCAGCACACCACCGGGGCCATTTGGCTTTGGTAACACATACACAGGCTCAGCTGTCACCTCAGGCTGGTCAGGAACGTTCCCTCCTCAGCCAGAGCAGTTTTAGCCTCTCAGGAAGTTATTGAAAAATAAAGTAAGCAGATTCAGGGAAAGGTGCACGGTGAAAAGCCCTGAAAGAATATGATTCAGTAACATATTCAATAGACTAGTGATTTTCTTCATCCCTCTAGTTACCAACGCTCTAAATAATTAGTGTTTTCTTTTCCCCTCCATTTAAAAAAAAATAAAACCACCAAAAAACAAATGCCTGATTAAACAAAGGTTTGTTCTGTGACTGGTAAAGCACAGTTATTAAGCCATGATGTCTTTCTTTAAAGCCAATTTTAAATCAAGGATCATGTACCACTGCCACTTACACAAGGTTGCTCATAATTGCTCCATGCAATGCTTTGATTAATTAAATCACACTAGAGATTGTTTCTTAGTAACACACCTGGTACACTCTTTGTTGTTAGCGTTCATTAAAACGCTGTGTTTCACGCTGCTTTGCGGCATGAAAGGATATTAATCACCTAAATTGCCATTAAGAGTCATATCAATATTTGCTGCACACTGATTGTTTTTCTAAATCTTCAACAAAGGACATTTCACCGAAATCTCAGGTTGGTAACTAACCATATGACAGTGAAGTCAAATTAAAATGTTATGTTTTCTCTCTGGAAGAAAAAAAATAAATCAAGCCCATAAACTAAACAGCAAAGACAGGGTGTTGGGTTGTTGGGATTTTGGGGGGGCTGAAGGGGGGGGTCTGCTACTTTAAGACAAAGAGGTGCATGCATGTTGAATAAGCTAAACTTAATGTGCAGAAAATCTTAAAAAATAAAATAGAAACACTCATTAATGTCTGTTCTGTTCCCTAAGCAGTAAAGGCTTCACTTTGTAATGCAACTTTGGTAATTAGGTTCAGTTTCAGAGTCTGAGCTGAAGAAGTGTCCAGGGAATCAAACGTTACTTTTCATTATTAATGTGAATGAGAAAATGTTTCCAAATATTTCTCCTTCCTAGCAACAGTCTGTTTACACACCGTCAGCAAACACACTGATAAACTGCAGGTGAGCCAGTAAGAAGGGGAGGCTACACTTCTGGTTTCTCTGTGATCTGTTCTCAGATTCTTGCTTTATTCAGACCCTACATACTAGCAAAAATTTATTCTGCAGGGCAGCTACATTTTTTGTGCTATGTATTTTTGTCTAAAAAGCACAGTTTGTGTTAGCTAAGCTTTCTCAAAGCCTTCACTACCTGTTACAGGGAGCTGCTGGATCTACATTGTGCTGCTCCGAGCTGGCTCTTGTCCATGAGACATGCCTGCAGCAGCGAGGAGAAATCTAGAATTATACTTTCTGCACCAAACTGGCACACATCGCTGATAATCAGGACTATATTAATAGAGACAAGAGTTAGTCCAAACCATTTTCTCCCACTAATCATAACAGTTAAAGGAATAGGGAACACCCGCTTGCCAACCTATCTTCTGAAATATAAACTTTCCAGCAGTTGAGTACTTCTGTGATCCAGAGGTCTTTCTCTTACAACATATTAAAATATATTACATCACACCAGAATAATGTATGCATGCACGATGGCACAAGATGTAAGGAACTGATTCCACAATTTCCTCATGTGTGCTTCTGATGGACTCAGTTGGGTTAATTTTACTGTGTTGCATATTCTCTTCTTTAGCTCTATCTTGAGCACTATCTGCTATTTGTGCAGATCAGCAATTGCACTGAATTAGATTTCATCATTCCTCAAAGAGCAGCAATTGCCTCTCTCCACATTGGGTATGTGCCTGCTCTCTGGACTTGAAGTCTGCATTAATCCAGGCAGAGTCTCTTGTCTCCCCACCACGTGATTTAGACAATAACTAACTAAATAAATTCAGACATATTTGGGAGAGATATTACACACTACACCTGATCTTAGCCAATAAGCTGAGAAGTAGCCTAATAGGCCTCTGGATTCTTCTTCCACAACAGTATCTTAAATAATCCAAAACTGCACATACCCTCCAGGAACGATCTTTTCTTTTGAGATCATACTTTCTCACAGATTTGTTTCTTTTTAGAGAACACCACTGTGTCTGTCTAGGTCATGTCCTACATCACAGTGAAAAGCCTTTTTTCCAGATAGATTCTCATTACATTTTAATTGTACCTTTTCAGAGCTGTTAAACCTCAAAGTTTTAGTGCTAGAACCTTGTAAAACCACAGGACACATAATGGCAAGAAATATTAAAACTAAATACAATTCTAAAAAACAAAGGGTGATAATTTGATCCTGCTTTCCCAAGGGTCCCAAAGCTCTCCATTTCCCCGGGCAGAATTACTGATTACTACTGATTACTACTGATTACCCCCTGATTACTACTCTTCATTGAGCATTCCAACACTCGTCTATTTTCACTGTTTTTCCTTGAGCACCCGAGTCAAAAGAAATAGTTTAGCTTACAAAAACAAAAATTTATACTTAGGTTGATTTAGTCATAAGCCGCCACAGTTTGGAAAATGTATTAATTTTCTGATATCTAAGAAAAAAATGCACAGGTGACCAAAGCATCTTTATATTAAACAGAAAGAACTGTAGACACCATAGGAGTTTTATATAAGCCATGCAGAAAATAAGTGTCTTCATAGCACTTTCTGCTTACTCCTTTCTTGCATGTGCCTGTTGGTTCTGCAGAGTTGTTTGCAAAAGAAGCACAGCTAGTACAAGATGAGGTGTGCTTGAATTAAGGCTTGTAATTTCTCTTGCTGAAAAACTTGATTGTGTCATTGAAATTTATGAACCATAGTAAACACACTGAAAATTTGCCCTGAAATGCAAAATCATTCTAAGAACTCCCAGTATCGTTCCTGGAAAAAAAAAGTTGAAATATCTACAAATTCTCACGTTTACAAAATTTTTATTCTAGTGAGGAAAAGCAAAATAAAAATCCAACAACAAACAAATTTTCACTTTTTCATACAGGATAGCAATGATTAATTCATGTTCCATGGAAAATCAGTGTGCCCAATTGCAGCTAAGTAAGTCATTTTCATCAGGTAAAAAATTCAGGTTTTAGCCATTAATTCTGATCTTTATCATATCACAAGTAGCAACAGATGTTATTTTTATTTGGGCTGAAGTTAGTGATGTGCAAGCTCAGTGTACACCTGCTCCGTAATACACCTATGATACAATAACACAACCCTCCAGGCTATTCTTTACTTGGAGAAAATATTTCTAGCCATATGGCTACTGTAAATCCAAAGAGCCTCAGTGGAAGCCACACTGTAGAGGAGAGCAACAGAAAGATTACACTACTCATTTCACGTCCACATCTCAGCTTTTCTCAAAGGGACTACCAGTAACAGATTTTATTGGGTCTGCTTCATGAGACCCTTCAGAAGGAGCCATCCAAGGAGGGGAAACCCCTCTTCCACCCACTGTGACTCTAGTGGGGAAGATCCTGGCACCTCTACACCTGCTTGCCCAGGGAGCACGAGAGCAGAAATAGAACAAGGGACAAGCTCAGGTGGGCAGGAGAAGGCTTGCTTGGGTCTTGTGTCACCAGCACTGCTGTTCTGTGTTTTCAGGAAGAACCAACAGTTACAACAAACAATGGCAGCATCTAAGAATGAAATACGCGAGTCGCACCTGCTTATGATTAATTAGACAAGAACCTTCAAAATTCATCCAAGTATTCCAATCTCCAACCGTTACTTCTTATTTAGTATAAGAGGAGGAAAAGATGACACTACTGTCTACACATTAATTATGAGAATTGTCAGAAAAATTGTGTGGTCATCAGAAGCACAGACATTCAGGTGCCAGTCACTGAAAGTTCACAGGAATAAAGGCAGCATCCTCAGATGCTCTTGGCAAGCTCACCTTAGCTTGTTTTATAGTAGCATTTACAAAGCTCAGCCTTCCTGAACTCTTGCCCTCCTCCGTTGTTTCCATAATGTTTTATGACCAGCTTCATTTGTTACTGACTTAACTGGTTAAAATATGCCACTAGTGATCTGTTAGATAATCTCAGGGTTCTGGACAAAATATGGTTTAAAAAACTTGAATTAAACCAAGGGAAATAGAAAACAGCTTTGAAATGCTTTGGCCTTCATTTATTTACAGCTCGGCACCATTCAGGGTTGCTAATAGCTATTATAAAGCAACAATGCCTTGCATTTATTGATGGGAAGATTATTGCTTCTAGTTTTTCATCTTATAGCCTATATCACAAATGAGTAAATCATAGCCAGCCAAACCAAGGTTAAAAATCAGAAGACGCATTTTAACAAGATCCTGAAGAAAATTAAAAATAACCTTCCATCTATGGAAAAGAGTTGTTAATTCATTGAATTTTGTGGATTCCATGAACTGATAAGCTCTGCAGCTCAGGCAACTCTGAAATTAAATTAGGTTTCAGAAATGAATATTTCATCTTTAAGATACTGTTGCTTGGAGACCTGGGAAAGGAAGGGTGATTTAACACAAAGACATGGGAGTTAGTTACAAGGGGCATCGTTTTCCACTCCAACAGGCTCTGGAACATACCATAAAATGCCCAGAACAAAACACTATGTCACGAATGTAAAAGAATGTATGTTGGACATATTTTATCCGAAAACAAAAAAAAAAAAAAAAGACTCTTTTTAGCCTGCCTACTTTCAGCTCCAGCAGTTCATTTTAACACAATTTAAATAATAATTTAAAGAAAAGGCACAAAGGCACAATTATGGAAGTTCTTCAAATTAAAGCTCTATTTACTCTTCATTGAAATATCTCTCCAGATGGAAGTGTCCTAACCTTTCCTTTTCTTACTCTTCCCTTTAATCCCGATTTTAGACTTCTCCTATTGTTTCCAGAGCTCTTGTTAAAGCACGTTGGCATTCCTATGTGGTCACTATACACACATTGCCATCTTTCAACCTCCATTTCCCCAAACTGCACTTCAATTAAAGAACCAAGGTGCAAGCTCAGGGTTGATAAGCACATCAACTGCAAAAAAAAAAATCTTCTGATGAAGAAAAAACAGATTTTTCTGGTGTGATCCAATATCCTGGAAAACAAGTGTGCATTTATTGCAAACATTAAACATGGGTCTTCCCACTGGTGACCCTTAAAATGCAGTTGTAATTTTATTTCTGTTTTGCAGGACAAAATACCTCATTTTAAGCAGAAACAGGCAATAAGAAACAGACACTTCCTTGTGAATAATTTGTGCTCACTGTATAACATTGATGGTAACCACCTTTAAAAAAAAATTATGGGGGGAGCAAGTAGGAAACTAAAAGAATTACTGTTCTCTGTTGTACATCTGAATATTCAGATAGGAGGTGGATAAGCTATCTATTCACAAAGTGAGTGTCATCTTACGGGCTGGGTTTGATTATAGAATCAATCTTAGCTATATAACTACACCATTTAAAAAAGAAATTGAAGAAGGGGGGGTAGGAGGGAACAGCAAGCACTTCTAAATTTAGAGTAGTGTGCTTCAGGAGTCTTACGGAGATGGAAGTGAACGTCTGCATTAATGGAAATATGTTGTTTCCATATTGCAAATGTAGTGAACTGATCACACAAGACAAGGCAGTCTCTTGGAATAAATGACAAACAGTAATTTTTCCTGGCAGAAGGCAACTTAATTTTTGCAATATAAGATTTCAGTTGAAGAGGATTCAGGGACCAATACTGATGTGTGCATTTGCATGTACATCAGAAATCTCATAGTATTTTTTTCTGAATTGCTGCATTGAAGTTCCTCGGGGAATATGGCCATTTTCCCAGACTTCTATTTTCTCCCTACATTAGACTCCAATTTCAGTTGTCCCAAAAGGAGTCCTAACCCCTGTGCAGTTGCTGTTGCTTGCTATGGTGTTTTATTCACGTTCAGTGCCCTATAGACTGTGCACTATTTTTCCCACAGCTTTCAAGCAAGGGTAGTTTGAAAGTCTTAAAACATAGCTATAGTAATTAGCAAAATAATAAAGAGAGTATTAGATACGATCAGTGCCACTTCACACAAGACCAAAAGCCAAATTAAATGCAAAGATGTGATTTCTAGGAAAACAGTCATAGCAAAAAGGTCTCACCAAATTCCAATATCTTTGACCAAGTGTCTCTGCTACCCTTTTGACACTCAAGTATTTCAAAATATGGTATTTAAATAAGGGAGCGACCCACACAGCATGTTTATAAACGAAGCTGAACTAAGCACCAATATACAATACTTAAATGCTAAAAATAAAAAAAAAAAAGTATACAGTGAACATTTGATTTATGGCATAGATGAACTCAAAGGAAACCTTAAAATTAGTCCTATTTTCATCTTGTTTAATGTGTGTATTCATAGCACTATTGTGGCTATTTTAGATATATAAATATATATACACACACCCTAAATTCTGTACAGCTGAATTAGCATACAGATATCCAACGTTTCTCTAATTCATGAGAAATGTTTCTAGTAACACGCTGTGGACTTGGTCCATTCAGTAAGTGTTATCTCAAAACATTAAACTATTGTGATGCGCCAACAAAAGCAACTGAAGGCACAATTCTAGCATTAGACAGACTGTATTGAAACCAGCTGTCTCGGGGAGCCCAGATGGGATCTGTCAGTGCTTCATTCCTATTCTTTTCTTCTACTGAAAACCGATAGGCAACCCCAGGCAAAAAGTGACCCCACATAACTCTACCCAGCCTCAGCTCTAATAAAGCTATTAAATCAAAGAAGTAGTTTACGCTTTTATCAGTTTCAAGTATCAGGGCGAATTGCAAATCAATACACATTTTTAATCATCACCTACAAGCTAAAGCAAAAATAAATCCTGTGGCAATTCTATTTAGTTTTCACTCCTTTTCTTCTTTGAATGTACTTTTTTTCCACTAATCTGAACAGAATTTCATTATAAATAGAAACCTAGGCAAGAAAGTCTATTATTGGGGCTTCTGATATTCATCTCTTTGCCGTGAACCATTGAAGCCACTAGAAATTACTGTAAGTAGTCAGTATTCAGCCTTGCTGTGATATCACCCTTGGGGACGTGCAGGAGTGTAACGGGTTACAACTCTCTTCCCTCTGATATGTCTTTATAATTGGAGATTTGACAGAGTAACTATTTCATAGTATATTTTTACTGCCATACTACTCTCACTTACAGCAGTTTATGAATGACACCCTGTTCACACAATCACGTCCACACTAACTTCCACTCATAAACACTGGTTACCCAGTTTCTAGGTTATATGTCCAAATTGGCAGTAAGTTATTTACTTTTTTTCCAATTCAAAAGACTTTTTTCTAAATTCCATCTTGAAATCTGCTGGATTACATGTTCCAACTCAAATCAACCAAACCCGATAGCACAGATCATGGCCTGGTAGAAGCTCTCACCAATTTCAGCTGGAGAGGTTCAGGCACACAGCATCTAGCACCACTGTTGGACATAAAGCGTGTACTTTATACCACTCTGTGAAAAGTTATTTAGGACTCAAGTCTGCTCTCCAGGCCTTCACCTACATAACAACTAAAAAAGCATCCAATTTACTCTGCAAAACCACAAATGGAAACACGAGGATGTTATTCAATTAACATCCTAACGTGACAACTCCTAATGCCTTTACAATTACAGGAGATAAACAATATTGCAACTAGAGCTGATTATCAGAAATAAAGGACTTTTCCCTAGAGCCTTGATACAGCTTCAGGGATTTATTTCCAGAATCACGTCTATTTAAGTGCACTGCTGCTATGATAGACTAGGAAAAAGGTCCTGGAGCTACTAAATGGTCTTTACATCCACACAGTTTCCTGTTCATCCTAAGAGCTCCAATTTTCCCTAAGAAGTCTAAATTATAGATTCAGTTTTATAACCTGAAGGAGCCTTCATTGAGGTACAGAAGACTAGAATTCCTGGTTTTCCCTGCTTATTTCTTTGGGATTTACAGCTGGGTCTGCCAGTGACTTAAAGTCAAATCACAGCTGGCCTAGAGCAAGGTGTTGCTCTGCCTGTTGTTTTGACTGGACATTGCAGGTAAACCTCCAAACAGTCCTACACAGCTTAAAAAAGGTCCTGAAAGACCAGCACATGCAAGCACAGAGCCCTTACAATGCTCTTCTCTTGTTCCAGCAAGGTTACGTGTTTGTTTTTCTCCAGAAAACAATCCCATTACATCTGGATCTCCTTCTGCTTTTTCCAGAAGTTGATATCAAGACATTTTCACAAAACACCCACCCCATTTTCTGTTAGAAAAAATAGTCATAAGAATATGTATATAAATATAAAGTACTGAGGACCAATTACTGAGTTATTTCAACTACTTTTGCTTAGAGGATTATAGTTTCACATTGCCTAGAAATTCCTCTCTCTTAATGATACTGGAATAAGTTTTGTTATCAAAAAGCATCACACATTGATAAGCAGAATCAGCTCAGATCCAGCTCAGTCTTCATTGAGGTCGATTTCTCAACAGACAATATTTGATTGTAGCTCATTGAAATTGGTTCAGTTCAGAAGTTAGTTAAGCTGCCATCAGAATACATAATTTTAGAATGCACCAACTAGGGAATAAATTGTAAGAGGGTGGTTTCTTATCTCAATATTTCTGTTTTATAACTGCTAGAGAGACTTAAATTTCCACTATTTAGTCTACCGTATTCCTAGTACTAAAAGCAGGGAAAGAGGCAAACTTTTTCGTTTCCCTGTATCCCATCCTGAAATGTTTTTCTTATCTTCATTAATTTCTTAAATGAAGTACAACTTCCCTTTTTATTTACCAACATCCAGGTAAAACTTACTGAATAGCAACACTTCATGTTTGTGAAACATAATTGAGACCTATAAGGGGTTGGTGGAAACAGAGAAACTCAGAAGGCTCTTCAACATTTCCATAAACTGTGACCGCAGCAGGCCAAAGTATTTAACAATTTCTCTTTTACATGATATTCTGAGGTTCTGGAGACACCTTATTATTTGATGCAAGTGAAGGAACATTTAAAAGCAAAACCATAATTTGTTTCAATGAATACGAATGCACGTTTTACTAACGCATTTCTGTTCTTGGAGACCACTTTTGAGACAACTGCCCAAGATCTAGTTATTTACAGATATACCCCACACAAGTACATACTCCCTTCCTCCTTCCAGCCCTATAGGGCTACCATAAGGTCTTTAGTTCACGTTAGCCTACCATCTGGTATAACACATGCCCCTGCACTGCATGGTGTAGCTGAACCACACAGCTCCGGTCCCTGCTTCACCACACACTCATTAGACCGGTGATGCTGGGGAAGGCACTGGAGAGATGACTGAACCACTAGGCTGGGAAACCTGCCACATCCAGGAACGTCGCAGGGTCACCTACATCTTTTCTGAACAAGGTTTTAGTATTATGCGCTAATTTGGCAAGACTGCTTCACCATTTTATCTCTGCATTTCCTCCCAAACCCTCTCAGGCTTAAATGGAAAGGATCCTTCCTATTTGGTGGCAGAGAATTACCCACCATTGGCACTTTCTAGATATTCCTGGAATGGCTTTCTTTCTCATACCTCAGTAAATCTCAGAAACTGAAATGAATTCACAGAAACGCCTCATGTGACATAATGCAGCATGACTGTGTGCTGTGATACAACCCAACTTCCAGTCTTCTGAAAACAGCCCTGAAATGAATCTCTCTACACTGAAAGAAAAATAAATAACAAAACCCACTTGGTTCTACTTACTTGTCTTTTTTTTGGGTTCTTAGTAAATTGGATTAATAACTACCAAATATGGTGAACTGATATCTAAAATGAAGATGAAGTAGAATATGCTGCCAATATAGACAAGAGTACATGTGGGGGTTTTGTCATTAGTTTGGGGTTTGGGGGGGGGTGTGGGGGTGTGGTGGTTTTGTTTGGTTTTGGAGTGGTTTTGTTTTGTTTCCATTTTATTTGCAGTTGGGACAAACCTGCAATACGTGGATCATGTCCAATGTTTCGAGAGCATTCAGATTTTGAGTGAGGCCCTAGGTCACCTTAATTTTTAAAGGGCTGCAGAACATTCACAAATGAGAAATATTTACCCTGAATATGTCAGGCAAAGAAAAAAGTTTTAAAGACCAATGTGATTTCTTCTCAGACTTATCAGCATGTATATGCTTTTACAATCTCCAAGACTAGGACAACAGAAAGCAATCAACTCGGCTTCACTTCTCTGTACAAAGTAAAATCTGTCAAGGTTTCACCTTTATATTTTCAGTAGAGTAATATATGGTCTGCAAGTAATACAAAGTAATGTAGTCCTTGCTGAAAATTGTTTCCATAAGAATGTATTTTTAAATATCAAGAAAATAATTGTATTGATCATGAGATTAATATATAGTGTCTTTTAATCTGTAGATGATATATCAATTTGAAACATTTCAAGAGGTTGTTGGTTTTGTTTATACCATGACTGAGTTAACATTAAATAACAAACTAAAAACAACTCATCATTGCCTTTTTTGTATATCAGTAGAAGGTAAGGGAGGTGACAGAAGAGCAATCACTAATGCAAAAGAAAAAAAGGAAAGAAATTAAGACCTCCAAATATGAATATGTTAGATTTTATTGAAGGGGAAAATTTGAGGACAATTATCAAAATTCATGCATATTTCTGGACTAATTAAATACATGACTAAGTAGCTATTAAGGTTGATTTGACATGGTTAATTTAAGGTTTAAAAGGCAGCGGACACCTTGTGACACCAGCAAAAGTGTTGTACTGCAAGTGGGGAGCAAGAATACTTAAATAGATTTACTCCTCCAACAAGATCTGCCTTAGATCTAACAGACAAACAAGTTCTTCACAGACAGCAAGCAGACAAACTTTACTCAGTGTCTGTGAGGAACAAACAGGGACGTAGCACTGAAGCTGATTTCTGTGCCGCAAGACATTTTGTTGCATCATTCTAAGCAATTGACCTATAATTTCATCTTCCATCCCTTCTTTTCCCCCACCCCTTCCTTCAGGCCCTACCCTGATAACAGAGCACACCTAGCAGATTTATGTATTTGCTTTGAGGGATACTTGTGTTTTTCAAGTTCAAGCTTCCCTTTTCTTTCAGTTGACTTCAATGTAACGTGCGTCAGGGCTGTGTGAAAATTAAAGCCCTGGATGAGCTCAGTGTAATGGGATGCAATGATAAAGCTCACACATACTTGCAAAACAATCAACAGAACTACTCATTTTCAGCTTAAAGTTAGAGATTCAGCAGTCTGTTTATGCGTCTAAGTTGTTATCTGGTTTTGGGGGCAGCGTCTGGTGCCAAAAAGAAAATTCGCTTCCTTCCAAGTGTAATTGGGGGAGGAGGGATGCACAAGGAAACATGGACTATTTTCTAACAGAACATTTTCACAGGCTCCACATTTCCAGCTTTCAAGATAAACCTCTCGACTTTGCTTTGACATTAATTTCTGATAAATGCCTCAGGTTTACCTTGGCATTTAACAAAGCAGCAGGAGACCATTATCCTGTGACAACGCTCTATTCCACTGATACTATCTCTTAATTGGAGAAAATTTCTCTTCATCTGAAAATGTTTGGCAAGGATCCCCATAAAAAACTATGGTATATCTAAGTTGTAAGCTTTAATAAGATAGGGAATAAAATACCCAGAGCAGATGTAAATCAAATCTTTCCTATCAAGTTGCAGAAAACAAGCCCGTTGTTGCAGACACCACTGTGAACCCCAGCTTTTAATTATTTATACAAACTACTTACACGATAGGATATTTGGAAGGATGGTCACTGCTATAGATAATAATGCGGCTCATTTGTTTGTAAAACAAAGCAAATGGGAACTAACATCAATTGTCAGAACAGCAGAAATTATTTTAATTGCTTTTACACATAAGTGACATCAGTAGTCTGCCTGCCATAAACAGGAGGAGACGCACAACTCGAGGAAAAAATAGAACCACAACAGCTGACTTAGATTTGCAAGAGATTTATACTCTAGCTCCCAGGTTCTGCCATTAATCTGCTTTGCTTCTACTTGGTTCTCAGCTAAGAACTTAATGATGTTCTTACTTCTGTTCTCATAGCAGGCCCACAAAAGCCAGTTGCCCCGTCAGTAGGGTGAGGTTCAGAGCAGTGGGGGTATCTCTGCCCGTATCAGCACTGTTGTGATGTACAGCTGCACTTCAAGTCCTCATTCACAAGACTGTTACCTCTTTTCTTGATTGCATTGCTACTTCTACCCTCCTGCTCAAGTGGGTGATCCACATGTAAATTGGTTATTAACCAGTATAATATCTTGTACAATATTAACATTCTGTTCAGTCCAGCCTAATACTTCATTGTCTTGGTTCCGTATTTTAGAATCACCTTGTGATCAGCTATTATACACAGCCTTTCTCCACTACTGTTGTCTGTGGAACAGAAGCCCCTTACACATAAACAGCTTGAAAGGCATTTACACTCTTCTGTTCTTTCTACCGCATAGTCATCTTCTACCTGCTTAAAATTATGATCCCTTTTGGTGCTGATGATGCTTTCTCAGCTATGCCTCGTCTACAAATCTCATTATCAAGCTCTCTTTTTCTTTTCCCCATCCCAAAAATCACTAGCAAAAAAACTAAATAGTTTTGGTTTTAAACATCAAACACCTTTGATGTTTAGGGACTAGTGACTAGTTTAGTCACTAGTGTAGGGACGCACTACACTAGTGACTCCCTTACACAAAATTTCCATGCTGTTTTCCCTTACTTACTCCCCATCCATTTCTTCTTCTAATCCCAGTCTTCTACAGGTTAACTAACCATTTTCCAAGTAGAAACTTATCAAATGCTTTACTGAAGTCCAGAAAATTAGATCTATTGCCTCTCTATTGTCTAGATCACAATTTTTCTTCAAGAGCAGCCTCCTTCATTCCATTTAGGGAATGTGATTTTATCAGTGCTCATAAGGAAAGCAGGGCTTTACTCCCCTTCCATAATGAAAAATAATGTACTTCAAGAAGTATGTGTGATCAAGAAGTATGTGCTGATCAAAAATTGCATCAGTGGCCACATCAAAGCCTGGGCGGGGTTATGGTTAAATATAATAACATGATAATAATAATAATATAATACATTAATATAATAAAATTTTATACTACATTTTGCAAAGTCCAGGCCAGATTTCAGTCTGGGGAAGAAAAAAAAGCACACACCACAACAGCAATTCAATTATTAATGAAATTGATTTCTTATTTTCCTTTTTGATGAATCTTTGAACTTCACTCAGAGGTGGAAGGATTTGTAATAGACAAACGTGCAAAGTGTAGTTGAGAAGACATGCATAAATCTCTCAAGGACAACTGCCCTTGACCCAAGGACAAAATTTTCATGTGAACTGATGATACTTTTTGCTCATGCTGTGTGCCAAGTTGCACAAACTATCTACATAGATAGCCAGCTTCTGGTTCCCAACACCAGCCCCATTTGTTGGGCTTGCATGAATCGGTAGGAAAAAGTTGTGCCATTCTCTTGTATTGCAGCAACAAGCCCCCTGCCCATTTCTTTCTGTCATCAACTACACCTCCCACTGAGAATGATAAGGAGGAATGTGAGGCACGACAAAAGCTACACAGCTGTGTGTGCACACTGCAGCTCCCCTCTTATTTTGCAAGGGAAAGCAACTCGATACATGGCCTCACATGCAAAAGCAGTGACACTGATAATGTAATAGGTTATTCTGTTTCTTCTGATGTCAGGGACAAGTAGCGAGTAGATGGAAATGAATACGGGAATATGAATATGGAATAGGAGGTTTCCTACAACTACCAGTTGCAGGGAATACTGCCTTAAAGTAAGAAGTTAAGAAATCTACCAGGATTAATGATGTTTTTAAATAGTATCAGGTGGCTATGTGGACCTACCAGTGTCTCTACACATATATATACTGCTCTTCTTTACCATCTGCCTTGGAGAGATGGTTAATAACTGCCTAAGTAAAAAAAAAAAAAAAAAGCGGTCAATCTTCCAATCTTGTGTCCTTCCATCTCATCTTCCCTCGGCCCTCCAATCTCATCCTGTCTAAATAAAGTTCCTGCTTACAAACAAGACCATTAAAAAGCTTTGAGCCAGTTGCTCATCTGGTATCTCGATGGATTAGAGGGTAGAACAGGGAGGGCATGATGAATATCCTGCTCCCATTTGCTGCTAAATTCAGTTAGTACTACTCTCCATTGGCCATGTTTGACAATATAATATTTAGTAATATCTGTACCACTTTAAAGTGCACAGTACTGTTAGCCTGAGAGTGCCATGGATGTGGTATTTTATAATGAATGAGCTCTATTCATAGCCAGAGTCCCAGAGATACAATTTTTCTGTTTCAGTTACATTTAACAATCTAGTTTAGTAACATTCATATTTCAGCAATGCTAAAAATGAAAACTATGCTCTGCTTACAGGAATTAGCAATTCTTGTGTTTAGTTTTTTGTTTGGGGCTGGGGAGGGGGGGGGGTGTGGGGGGAGATTCTTTGAGATCTCTGACCACCAAAATACCTCATTCTTTGTCAATTTCAAAATACTTCATTCTCTGTCAATTTATATAAGCATTTAAGTTTGTAATATTCCCAATGCTGAGGAGCACAACTTAAATATAAACAGTATAAATCCACGTTGCCACTGTGGGCATATGCAGCACAAACATCTTATCTAGCCCAAAGTTTGTCGACTTAGCACATTGTACTTGATGCTGTGTGTCACCTGTCTCTTGTTTGTCTATAGATTAGCACAAAAATGTCATTGCAAACTAAGTGAATAGGGCACAGACTAAGCACCTGCCACTTTTAAAACTCTTTAGAAGACTCTCTTGTTTATTTTGTAAGCACCCAGGGGTGCAGTTAAATAACTGCATTGAAACAAACAATACTGGTGATTATTAAGGAGGCTTTTCACATGAAAATTCACTTCAGAAAAAAAATGTTTTGCAGATGTAGAGAAGAAAACTGTATCACTAAGAACCACTCAAAATACTTTGGTGGACCAAAACACCTTTATTTTTCTCTTGGCGATCTGCCAAGTTCACTGGCGGTTTGAAAAGAATTCTATAGCTGGAGGCTAAAGCAGAAACTGCAATGATTTAAAAGAGAATTGGCTACAGTAAGAATGATAATGCACCATATCGTTAAAATGCAACTGGCATCTTAGCCTCCCTACAGCTCTTGAAAATGTGCTTACTCCTCAACTATTTACCAAGAAAGGAGCAGAAACAATTGAAATCAGACAATATAGAATAATGTGTAAAGAACTTAGAAAAGAAGTACACGCAGAATAATTTGCTGGTAGGACTGTTAAAATAACGATGCATTATACATGGCCAGATTACAAAGAAAAGCATATGGAAATGTATAAGTGAATTTAATACTATATTCATTTATCTCAATTAAACATATAGCAAATGAATTAATAATGAAGGTCTGCTTACGGTTCAGAAATTAAAGCTTTATTTGCAGCTTGCAGATTAAACATTTAGATGTTGTAGGCCTGATAATATTCACATTTTAACGCTTGGAAGATCATCAACTGCTTTATAAACTGCTTAGAAAGTCTTTGCATCAAAGTCTTGTATGGTGGTCCTCTCTGGAAGGTTGTTTTGCAAGACTAAGATTGTTAAAGAAAATAGTTATAGTTTCACAGTGAAGAAGGAGTTCAGAAAGGCCTTCAGCAGTTTCAGATAATAGAATTTGTTATTCAGATGTTGCTTACTCTAACAAGATAATAATATGCAGGCTCGAGTCAGAAAACTCTGCAACTGTGTTTTTCGGGTTCACAGGGAAGTGTATTTACAACTAGATGCTTAACTTGCAAACTCTGTTGGTAAGATTTTCCTCACAAAATTCAGTTTGACAGATTTCATTTGTTCAATCGTGGTGTCCAGTTTTACAATTAACTAGAACTGCTTCACTCAGCATTTATAAATGACATCAGGTGCCATAGCAACATGATTACAAGTTTCCATCAATTTGTAGAGCTGAGTAAATAATTATCAGTGAATAATTAACTAAACAAAATTAGCCTCTTTTTCTGCTTCCAGCATGTCCATAAACAGATTGTATTTTCTCAAATGTATTCCTTATTTAAACCACATGGAAACACTCCAGACCCCACAGAACCAGATCTTCAATATGCTCTAACTCCCTATGAGGTAGATGACTAGCTAAAAAGAGATACACAGGACTTCCCATGGCAAGTGCAAAACAAACGGAGTCAGGAGGGGAAAAAAAAAACGTACTATTGAAAAGGGGATTGTGATTTAAATACTTCAGTACTTCAACATTTTTTTCATCCACATCTAAATATATAGGCCTCCTAACACCTTATAATTTCTAGTTATAAAAATATTTGTGCAGAACGCTTTAATCAGAAGTCACCAAAGATTTTTCAGAGAAGGCTCGCGGCTAGAGCTCTCATGTCCAACAGGATAATACTGGCACCTGGATGATTAACTCACTTAAAAACCCTCATACCAGTAGAAAGGAAAGCATGAATAATAGTTCTTGCCAGATCTTGCATGAATGCTCCCCCAAATCAGCCAGACCATATTGCCAGCCAGACCACTACAGCCATAGGAAGCTACCACTTTCTTTGTCATAGGACAGCTAATAAGAAGCCTGGCTGGCAGTAAAATATTTATCACACACATCACAAATCTGAGACCAGGAGAAGATCTTGAATTTTCAGTGACAGCTACAAGCCTGGAACCATCAGTCTGTATCCATCTTGCAGGTAGTCAAGTATCCCTAAATTAGGAATGCAGGGTTACTTTACAGAAGCAATGCTGCAGGACAGGAAGAAGCTGAATGTTTTAGTCCTGTCAACTGCATTCAGAGGTTCTTATTTCTTACAAGCATTTCACTTGGGCACTAGAAGGCAGTGAGACAGCACAGAAGACACAAGAGACCATTGCCCTTCTTTATTAGAAATGTACTAGTCACAGAATGAAGCACTAGGATGTTTTCCTTCCCTATCTGTCTTAGGAGAGAAGGAGAAACAAAGAATTTTTTTTCTGGCAAAAAAATTTCCTAATTTAAAAAAAAAAAGTAAAGCTACACAAAAAAAGAGTTACAAATTCTTCAGCTTAAGTAAAAAGAGTAAAAAGTTATTCTCATTACAGCCTGTAATAGTAGCCATAGGTCTATTTTAGCACAAAAGGAAGCAAAGACTGTCGTCGGACAAATTTCATTGTTAAGCCTGGCAAATCTAAGAAAAAGGTTTAACTTTGTGCTGTTTACAGGCCCATGTGTTACACTGGAACTGTTTCCACAGAAGCTGAATGACTGTTGGGGAACCTTCCTCAGCTAAAGCTTGAGCTGCACTTTGTAGTTCAAAGAAAATAGTTCACAGTCTTTCCAGGAGACATTCCTTGCAATCTTGACCATGTTCCTTACAGCATTCAGTGTCTCTCCTACTCTTCTGTTCTAGGCTGGTTAGAAGGGTAAAAAAAAAAATAAAAAATGGAGACTGTTGTGTACCTGGGTTGCAAGTTAATTGGCACCACGTGAAGTTGTCCTTTAGGAGGAGTGGGGTTTTTCTAATTAAAAAAAAATGGCCCCAGACAGTAATAAATAGTACAAAGCGTAAAGCCTAGGACCAAATTTGCTAAAGCTATGGAAGGTACATTCCAGTGGTAGCTTGTCAGCCCCACCTAAATAAACATTTGTTAGCCCTTTCTTGAGATTTTAAACCCTCCAATTTCTTTTTTAATGGAAAAATGCCTGTATCAAACTGTAAACAGATTTGATTTCACAGATTTCCTGCATCTCTCTGGAATCCAATACCAAAATGAGTGTATGAAAAAATATGAAAACATCCACTCTGATTTAATTAGGTTTTAGCCACTTCTGAAAACAAAAAATGCTGAAAGCTGCTAATATTACTAGGCTGATTCACCTTCCAAGAGACTTTTACGCCATGAAGAATGCTAAATTCACTCCTCAGAAAGGGTAACTTTCTCCTACCCTCAGCATTATCCCAAAAGGCCGAATTTTCTTACCTAAAGACCCCTCCACATTGATAACTACAGAAGTTTGTCTATGTAAACCTTAAAGCATGTTTAAGCCAGAAGAGACGACAAAACATTTTGCTGATGGTACTCCATCTCCTCTATATGAAGCCTGGTTTCTACCATGTTATTGCTTTCACGTGGTCTGACAGATAAACCTGAATTTTAACTCTTGCTCACTCATTGAGGATAAGATAGCAGCCCTCTGCCAGATGAAGCACAGCAAAGCACGCCAAGGCAACAACAGCCCCTTCACCATCTCCTAACAAGTTCTACAATCCAGTTCAGCTCCTGCAGCACACTGTGATGTTACATTCTACCTGTACCTGGATCAGAAGCCCCAGCTAGGTTTCCCTAACAAACCCCATAATGACTTTTCTTTAAAAAACATCTGTCACCTGGAGACTTTCTCCATAGGCCTGCACCTGGAGCTAGCCCCAGGGCACGTGTACACAGCTTGGGAGTGGATCAAGGCAGTTCTAACCTGCCTTCTAAAGCATCTGCTCTCTTCCTGATTTTTTTACTGTGGTTAAATGAATGAAAACACTTCTCATGTGTCCTAACAACCCAGGAACCAGATATCAGAGAGATCTAAGTCTTTGTAACAAGCTGAGATCCACACAGAAATGCTTACTTGCTACTGCTCCAGAAGCACAGGCATTGTCGTGTTTGAGGTGCAAAGCTGCATCCAGCAGTCATTTCTATCAACCCAGCTCAAAGCTGAAACTGCACATCTCCTGGGAAAGACCCTCTCACTCAGATTAATATGTTATTTACCTTCCCCCCCCCCCCCTAAAAATCAACAGTTGCATGTAACACCTCTTCATGTTTTTACAATTTAATGCCTATTCAGTACAGCAATTAGATATAAACCAAAAAACAGCAAGCAAATATAAGCGTAACAGTCAAATATGTTACAAATGTCAATGACATTTTGCAAAAAATAAAACTGCATGTTATTTTGTTACCTTATTTATGTTGAGACTTTGTGTCAGAAATTAAAGTTTTTATGCAAGTTCAGAACACATTTATCACACCAGATGTCACAAACCCTTTCACTGTAATAGAGAAGCACATGATTCAGAAGACTTTAGATTTTCAGGTCTGAGACAGATTCAGCTCTGAAGGAAAGGAGACCTGATTTCAGGTTGGGAGTCAACTCCTTAATTTGAGTGGGTTTTGGATTGAGTCACCTTCTCCTGCACCACAGAAAAATAAGATTTCAGGTTTCTCAAGAGAGCGATGTCTCTCGACTGATATGATCATGTAATACCCAAATAAATACATTGGTTCTTTTGCCAAAAGGAACACCACAAATAAGACCAAAGATCACTGGGATATACACAGCAGAACAAAGAAGTTGGTACCCAAAGGAGTTCACGGTAAAAGGCATATGAGAAAAGAAAGCTTTGTTTCCTACAGTCCACAAACAGCAAGCTAAAGCACAGACATTTGGGGTGGGGGCTACACCCTTCATAAATTCTTAATCTTGGGACCTTAAGCACATGCTCTGTACACAGTTGCTTAGGTTATTACGTGCCTTTCTGCAAATTCTATACACAAACACATCCTCAAGAAAAATCTACAGTTATTTTTATTGATCTTTCATAGTATTGATATTTAATAGTTTTACATTCCATTATAATAGAGGTTCACCAGAGCCCAATAGCAATAATGGCCTCAGAAATGAGCATTCTAATACAATTTCACCTGTTTACAGGTAGCCCCCTTAGAAATCACAGATCCATGGTTTTGACAGAGTTGGAAGGCCCCAACTCTGCCTTCTCCCTTCGTCCCTTCTCTGTGAAGGGAGATATTCTAGTCCTAAAGCAGGGTTGCCCAGAGCACATCACTCAGGACTGCACCAAGGTGGGTCTTGAAAATCTCCAGAGAAGGGGACTCCATGACCTCTCTTGGCAACCTGTTCCATCATTTAGAACTTTATTCTCAAAAGTAATCTGACCCACTTCCTTGAAAAAAAGTCACAGTGATGTGAAGTTAGAGGTGTGGCAAGTTAAAATACAATCTTTTCATTCTGTGTGCTCCACAAATATTAAGAATTGTTTCTAAACGGAAAATAAGTTCTGGGATATTGTATCTTTTTAGATGTCTACGGGGAATACACCTATGATAAATCTAACTGGATGTTACCAGAGCTCCTCATAGCAAACCTGAAACCACTTTCACCAGTAATAAAAAAAAAAGTACACTTTACAAAGACAGATTAACCATGAACATATTGGCCAGTATAACATCTGAAATCTAAATGTGTCATTGTAGATTGAATCATTTTATATCTCCACTTAGGTGTTAAAAAACAGCACACAAACACACAACTGTGGGAACTGAAGGGGGGGGGGTGGGGGGGTGGGATAGGAGAAGACACAGCACACTCAGAATAAGCCAGAATGATTCAGAAACACAACCTGACCTCTCTGTTCACCTCTCACTGGCATCAGGGAAAAAAAGGTAGATCAGGACAGGTTAAGAGGAAGACTTTTTGATCTTTAGGCATCTGAAAATATTTGAAAAATATTTTCTGTCATCTGGAAGCATTATAAAAAAACACATGTAGAAAAACAAGCAGATAATAGCAGCAGATCTTTGTTATCTGTTAACCATGTATTTCCATTTAATTAAACATCAGAGAAAGGAAACTATTTGCTGTCTAGAAACCAGCAAGGAACATATGGCTTTGACACACACCTTCTGAACATTTGACAAGTCCCTTAACCTTTCTTAGACTCAATTTACCCATTCATCAAACGGAGCCAGTGACATTTAGCTGTGTAACAGGAGTGGCTTACTTGATATTCATTAAAGACTCCAAGATCTGTGACTGGTAGATGTTAAAGTTACAAGGTTCTCAACACCTTCCCTTCAAGTTTTCCTCTTAGTGGAAAAGATGACCAAAAAAAACCACCAAGTAGATATTGCTGTACCTCTGACGTAAAAGGCGAAGTGTAGGTCTTAGGATGATGTAAGCTCTACAGGACATCTGTGCAATGACACTAATGAAGAAGCCCCTTTCCATTCTGCCCCCTCCCGCCTTTACAGGGCACATTAAGTTTTTTTCAAATAATTCCATAAAGCATTTTCCTTATTCACCAGACTAACATGGTTCAATAAACAAACGTAGTTTGTCATTTCTGCAGGACTCTTGTTTATATATCCTTTGGAAAAAAATGTTCCAGTCTTCTTTGGTGCAACTTATTTTTTCCTCTAAATTTTTGACCTTCAGTCTACAGAATGAACTACTAGACTCCTAGGAATGAAGATCAAAGCCTTCAACTCCCCAGGAATTCAAAGCAAGGACTGGTTCACGTACACACATTCCCTTTAAGACTGTTAGCACCTCACAGTGTCAACTACATTTGCCTCATAATCAAGAGATACAAGTATTAAGTTCCAAAAATACCCCTTACCAGCCCATCTCCATTTTGTCTCTGCACTCCAGACCATAGAAAAATCACTATACGATAGCTCTGAAAACCGAGCACTGCACTGTCTGAAGTAGCAGGTTCTCAACCAGCAAGCATCCTTCCTCTCAGTGCCCTGTCTTGCTCTGATTATTTTACAGTATTATTATTACCTATGTAAATACATAGGTATTTACAATACCTATGAAGCCTGTCCTGGCAAGAGGATTATGCATTCTATAGTCAGCTGGCTTTTCTTGATTTGCCAAGACACATGATGCAGTTGAAGACTCCCTTATACCAGGATATAGGCACACTCAAAGGTAGCCTGCAAAGAGCACCCACTTCCTCAGAGATCCCATGGGATTTTCAGCTGGAGCATTTTCCATCTCACTTTGAATAATGCCTCCCTATTTGGCTGATCTGGCTCTTTCCCAGTATTCAGTTCCAAATCTTCTGTTTTTTTAAAGACAAGCATTAGATCAAAACTATATAAGTTATTCTTACTTTTGCAGTCCTCTCTGGGAGACTTCTACAATCCTTCCCATGATCTCTGCACCACTTGAACACAAAGGCCAGGAGGAAGGCTTGCCAAAATCTACACACCTTTTGAGCTCTCTGTGGAGCTTCTCATGATACCAGGGTCACCACTAAAGAGTCCATCAGCCTCATTTTCCACTCAGTTATGCTGCGACAAAGTAAGGTAGCCCCACTAAATTCACTTAGTACCAGTGTTAGCTGCCAACTACTGTCACTTAATTGCTTTTTTTCCTGGAAGAAATAAAGATGTTCATTCAGCAAATATTCACTGGAGAAATGGAATACAGTCTTATTCCACTGAGTCAGATGAAGATCGAAATATAAAGCAACATAATTCATTTTACTTTAGATGTTACAGCTAAATACATTTATATAAGAGGCTTTTATTTTTTTTAATAACAACCACTAACTGAACCACTGATCTGCCACTTGAGTTTCGTTCCCCATTTTATTCATAGAATATTCCTAGAATCAGCACAAGATCTACTCAGACATCACTGAAGCTCTTAGAAAAACCCGTCACAAGTCTACCCAAGCAGCATATGCATTTTTCACAGTTTATATAGAAGCATGCCTTCGTAGAAGAGATCAACACGCAGCCCAAAGTTTTAAAAAGTATCAGGGAACAATACTTGAGCAGATGAAGACGCATTCCAATTTTTCTCTCTCTCTTTCAACCTGCCTTACCCCAAGACACATATTCCAGATATACGTAATGCAGAGCAGTTAATAGAGACTGAGAGAGATTGACATGGCACTTATCTAAACGGATACTGAGATTCCAGGATACCTATTGCACTCCAGCTGATAGGAACTTCAGAAGCTCTGAGTCAAAACTAACTTCACAAAACCACAACAGCACATTTCACCTTTGCCAACAGACATTGTGTAAGCTCGTTTATAGTGCTGTGCCAAGGGCATATCATCCAGACTTTTCTATTTCAGCTGAAAGAAAACCCACTATCTGATAAGCTAACATGATGAATGTTCCACGGAGTGCACAAATAAGTAGTTCAGAAACTCTTGGATTTCCTAAGCTTCCCTGTTAAGTTTCCCCCGAGTTAAAATACATTTTGCAAGTCTTGCTAATCTGTGTATATACATACACATTATCCTGCCTATTATGAATTCCCTGAAAATACTGAATATTCAAAACATGTGAGTTAACATTTTGAGTCAATGTTAAATGCCAGCAAAAAAACACCCTGCCATCAACCAACATTATAAAAATTGTTTTTAAGGTCATGTCTTACAAATAAATGTTATTTTAAAGACAACATTTCAAACATTCACTAACTTCCATTAAAAAGCATTATGACTTCAGAAACCATAAAAACTGGGAATGAGACCTTTTATCACATATTCATTTGTCCCCATTTTTCCAGCTGTAATATAACATTAGACCCTATTATCATAAATACTGTATAGATATATTGACACCACAAAGCACACAACTCAGGAGTTCAGTGTGCTTTTTCACAGAACAGACCCCACTATCACTCACTCATCTGAAAAGCAATGAATAAACTGCTGCAAAACACTTTTTTTTAAGTCAATCTTTTGATACAGAATTATTTAAGATCTCCTGAGCACCCTCCCCCTGCCTCCTTTGGAAAACTATATGAAGCACGTACAATTCATGCATCATTATTTCTACAGTTACATTCTTTTGACAAAAGAAAAAGAATCTCTGACAAAATAGACAAGTCACTGGTTGGTAAAATATGAGTGATATGTTAAACAGATCTAGGAATGCACTGAATCAAATTTTAATCTCCCTTCCATATGTTATAGACAACATTTTAAAATCAAGTTCAGTTTCTCTACATCATGGTCTTCTTGAACCTTAGTAATTGCAGTACCTCTAAAAGCAATGAAGGGTGAACCACAAAAGATCTGCAGCTACAGCTCTGTTCAGATAAGCATTAAAATTTGACATTTCTAGTCAGCAATTCCCAAGTCCTAGAGAATTTCTAGTTGGCTAGAAGTACTGTGATACATAGCATTTCTGTCAGCATTTTAAGTATTTATGCTTTTGTGCTAGATTTGAGAAGTGGATGATGCTTTTTACCCAAAATTAGAAAGAAAGAGATTGAACTAGGGGTTTACAAATTAAAATAAAGAAAAAAACATGCTTGGCAGAATATATTCTTATGCTCATTACAAAAAAAAAAAAAAAAAAAGAAGGCCACCCCATTGAATTTCCATCTATTTGAACCACCTCACCACAGCCTACTTCAAATTTTGAGATCCATCATATCCCTTCATCGGCCTGAATTGACAATGAAAATCAAACACAGACTCTTAGAACTGACACTGTCTGGAAGACTTTCACCCAAGGAAAAAAAGAAAACAAATATCCCACAGCTACAGTTTCTATAAGAAAAAAACAAAACAACCACCACTTAGAAACCACCACATACATAGAAAATAAGAAATGAACAATGACCAAAAGAAAAATTTACCATGTACTTATACAAATACTACATATGATTTTGTTTTGCATGCCACATAGAGGAGTACTCAAAACTCTGAGACTTTATTCTGCAGGGGAAATCATTATAGTTATAGATTTATGAGAAAATAAGTCTTGTAAACTGGCAATACTATTTACTTCTAAATCAGGAGGAGAAAGAAAAGCAAATGCAAAGCAAGAAATCAGTATCCAATAGATTAAGTATTAAACATACAAAGATTCCCGAAAGCAGACAGAAAATCTGCCAAGTTTTTTTCCTATGCTTATTGAATTGAAAGTCAGCATAATCCAGCCTAGAAAGATAAGCATATGGGAACCAATATATTCTTATAGCAGAAGACTTGTGTTCACAATGAAACAAACTTGACATTTTTAGATCAAAAGCCATCTATCCCCAAAACATGCTTAGTGATCATCTCAGCCCCTTCCTTTTCACTCATTCCCTAGCACTCACTATTGCCAATTAAAGAGCTTAAATAGAAACTTTAATTTGACTTATAAATGCCTTTTGTAATCAGTCTTAGTGTTAAAAGGTGCAAAGTGCTACCTTTCCAACTGGACAGTAAATGATATCTAATTTGCACTAGTGCAAGAATTTAGCATGATTCATGCTTGTCACCTTCGGGTACTCACTCTAGAGAAAACCTGAAGATTGTGCTTGCAAAGAGGTTTATTTTGTCTTAAGTGGGTCAAATCCTGATTTCCTTAGAAGAAGTCAGGATTTATCTTCCTCCATCCCATATTAAAAATAATAAAAATTTCATTCTTGCACCTTTTAACAAAGTAAAAAGAAATCACTAAATTGAAAACACGTAGGCTTTGATGCTTCCAGGTTTTTATAATTCTTCAAAGATGCAGACAGACTTCCATGGCTATAAAGGCAGATTCTGTTCTCCGTCACCGCCCTTACTGAGTGGTCCTTTGGTAGGTTGAGTGAATAAACTCATCTGAGAAGAAGAATCCAACTCTCTCTTTAGCCTATTTCCGGAAGACATGTACCAAGATGAGGAATACTATGTGATGAAATACACTATACTACTCTGGAGTGATTTGGGTTGAGATTTATGAACCGTATTACATTATGCTTGATTTTCTGATCACTGTGAGCTCAATAAATTAGAGAAAATTAGCAGAGCACTAGAACAATTTCAAATATCACATCGGCAGGTGCAAAACCTCCACACATTAAAACAAAAAAATGTTTCCATTAAAACAACAGAAGAAATTGTGACGAAATCGCTTGCTCTACTTCATTAACTAAACTACAAGATAAAACAAAACCAGACGTCACTTGTTTTTAACTCCAAATGAAATACTTTGATAGGCTAGGAGTTAAGTACTATCTGCTATTGCACATCAAAAATACACCCCAGATTATCCTTGCATCTTGTTCACTTCACAATCTAGTATCTGAAATTTGCTTAGCATTATAGTATTTCCAACATAGCAATTCCTATTTTTGATATGTGACGTACAAAAGCTTCTACCACTTTGGACCCTGTGCGTCAGCCTCCCCTGCTGTTGTCCAAATAAAACAATTTAATGGAAGGGCTTCTTTTCCTTTTGTTAAATGAGGTAGCCAGCAAATGATCTGCTGCAGTATCCTTAAGTTTTACCAAAAAAACTCCCTTCAAAACCCCAATAAAAACCACAGCAAAAACAACCCCACTTCTAGATGCTGTACTTTCAACCAACAAAAGGTTTTGTTCAAAATACCACGTGTCACAGAAATACATATCTCCAGAAAGAAAATGCCTTCTGAACTACAAACAGCATTATATTAGCTTGATAATGAAATATCAGAGGACAGGTTGATCACACGCCAGCTTTGTCACACATTCTAAAAACACTCAATTCAACACTTCACTGCTGGAACTTCTGCCAAATTTGTCATGCCATTGAACAATTATTTAGATAAAGTCCTGAACAAATAGACAAATCTGAAAGTTCTTTTGAGAAATACAGTTTTACTGATTAACAGCATTAATAGTATTAGTCACACCAGTCAACACTGTTGACATATAATACTGTAATAGCAAGAAATAAAAAACATTAAATTCAAAGATAGAGAATTCAGGAATATAGTACAGAAGCTTAAAAGTTAAGCATATCAGCCCTCAAAACACATTTAAAGGTTTGGGTAATTTAAAAAATCCAGATCCAAACAACCAGAAGCAGCTAAAAAAAAAAAAAAAACCAACATCCCAAACTCCAAGCATCAGGAATCCAGCTGAATACAAGGGGAAGAGTTCAGCTGTGTGCAATGATTGTTGCACATCTACACTCTCCTACAAGGTCTCCATCACCACAAGGAGTGCAGGCTCATGACTTTTTTTAAGTCACAAGAGCTCTGTTCCCATGGCTACAAAGAACTTCTGAATAATCTTGGGTCATTAAGGATTCTTTGTGCAGATGATGACATTTGGAGAAGAAAGAGGGCTGACTGAAAGTTTTTAATGGGAAAGTGGCTCTGTTAAAGGAAGACCTCTGTATGGAGACCATGAAGTGAACGATCAAAATAAGGGAGTCGTACATCACAGCACCAATGAACTCATCAGCAACATTCCTGCACAGATTATTTCAGACCAGGTGTAAGTGTTCCACACAGCATGAATTATTGCCAGATAGTAAATCTCAAGTTTCACAAAAAATCTGAAGGTAAATTTATTGGGGTTTTTTTTTTCAGTTGAGGTTGTTGGCTTTTTGGTTTGAGGGGGTGGAGGTCAGTGGGGAGGGCCTTCCTTATCTCCCATTGCATTGTTGGGGGTTTTTTGTTTTTGTTTTTTTTTGTTTGTTTTGGTTTTTTTTGTTTGTTTTTTTTAACTGTCAATAAAATTGGGGAAATCTTGACAGTTTATAGGAAGTGTCAAGACAGGTTGCCTTGCTTTGGTCTCAGAGGGCAACAAAGAACCACGTGGCAGCTGCTGGCTCAGGCCAGACCCTACACCACCACCATGGCTGGGAAGGAAGAATTGGAAGAAAAAGGCAAAACTCATGGGTTATGACAAAGGCAATTTAACAGAACAGCAAAGGGACCAAGAAAAAACAATAACAATAACACTGACAGTAAAATATACAACCACAAGTACAATATCACTACTTGCCGACCAGCCCCACCTGGTGACTTCCTCTCCCTTCCCTAGCTGCCCCCTGGGATGGCTCCCATGGGATAGAATACCTTTGTCCCTGGTAGATCCTGGGGGGAATTCAGAGCTACTGAATACCTGCATTACTCTTCAGAACAAACGAGAAATTTGACAGCTTCCTGCCTCAAAAGCTTCAGAAGATGACAGCACACATTATACTCACCATGGCTATTAGGAATCTATATGGTAACTTTAAGACCATAGAAGCTCACCAATTGGCACACAAGCCAATGGTGGAAACACAAGCAAGAAAGAACATTGTCCTCCCTGTATCTCTACACCTCTATCTGAAAATATGAAAAAGTGAACTTAAAACCAAAAATGACGTTGCTATAGTCACGTGAATAACAAAGTCACCATAGGTGCTCATTCATTCCTAGCTTAGATCATCACAACGAACAGCATAGTCCCTAGAAATTTCCTGTGAAGTTATAAAGCTATCCACAAACTTTTGAGTGGATGAGGCAATCAAGGCTCTAAGGACATTTTAAAAACCTCCAAATTCTCAAAGGAAAAAAAACACCAAAACCAAACTACAAAAAAAACCACCAAAAACTTTCCTGATGTTAAAAACTTCATACTTCAATTTTGCTACATTTAACAGTTATTAAACTACTATTCCTTTTTTTTTTTTTCATTCAAAGAGGTATTAAAAAAATATCTGCTATATCTAGATGTGCATCATCTCAGGCAAAGCATGTAACAAGTTTGCAAACTCTACTGCAGATTAAGACAGTTATTTTTAGATACACAACATCAGAATGCAGAATTCATTGTGTATAATTGAGAGATAAAAGAAAAAACCTAGAACATTTATAACCATACTTAATGCAGCCAGCAATTAACATTTGTTTTCTAATATTTCATACACATACTAATATGTTAGAGAAATTCAATAGTTGCTAAAAGTTACCTGTATCTTTCCCCACACCTCTGTTGCTGCACTGGCAAGCAGAAAGAACAGGAACTCAGTACTCCAACAAGCTGTAGAGCAGACATTTACACTTCAGCTAACTCTTCAGCAAGTGCAAAACCATTCAACACTTGCAAGGTCCTGATGGGGCTCTGCCAGAAAGACCACACAGCAGCTTCTACAGGAAATGACAGCGTAGTAGGAAACCACTACTTCTTTGATCAGCTGGAAAAAAAACCACCAAAACAAAAACTAAAAAACTGCATATGTCTCCCATCACCTGGAATTAAGCAGTAGTCAGCACTGGCAGCATGACTGGCTGAGGCTCATTACAAATTCTGCCCTTAATAACATACACCTGCAAGGGGGAAGGAGAGCAGGGAGCAAAGAAGATCTGATGCAGCTGTGGCCAACTCTTCAGCTGGTGGTTTCATGCAGTAATCACCTCTGATTTAGTGTTCAATCTCCTGAAATCAGCTAAGATCACACAGCCAGCCAATTTTTTTCCAAGACCTTATTCGAATAGATCTTTATTCCAGGATCAGCTGATCAAATGGCTCTAACATGCTGAATCAGCTGTAGCCTGCAGCGGAAAGCCCAAAAGCTGTCATGACACCTCTCTGCTTGCTGGGGGGACTTCAATCTCCCCCTTCAAAGCAAGAGAGACTGTGAGGTTGTAGGGGACAAAATACACACTGCCAGTCAAAAGCAAAGTCATTAACAATGAACATGGAACATATTCCTTATTTCCTTCTATGATATAACTAAAAGTTGCCATCAAGCTCTAATTATTCAGGAAACAAAAATTTTACTATGGTAGATGTTCCTCACAGTAGTAATAACTTCTCTGCCCTCCTGCAAAATAAGCAGTTTCCAAACCCATGCTAAGGCAAACCTTTAGTGCTGCAATAAAGTGATGGTGTCTAAGACACAATTAGAAAGCTTTTTAACCTTTTATTGCTTGTTTTTGTCCAAGTCCTTGTCAATTAAGCACAGGTATTGAGGGCCTGAGAGAAAGATTTAACGAAACATGGTCAAACACTTTCTTCTTTTTTTGACTATGTTCAATATACAAAATGTGTAAAATCACTCTTTAAAATTAACCTATTCCCCTGCAATCAAATGTTAGGTTACTTTAACAAATCACCCTTTTCTTCTAAGACAGTAATCAATATTCATGGTTTTCTTCCCTGCCCTCTGCAACTACTGCCAGAAATCCATTTTATATAAACTGAACAGACATTTATGTAGAAATCCCTACCTCACACACTCTATTTCTCTTGTGCCACTGTAGTAACTCTTCCCCCCGTGATAGCTCAATTGCTTATCTAAGTCAAGGAAAACATTTTGGGGGTTTTCTGAGATAAAATGTGGAGTGAGTGCTGGTCACTTGCAGCTTCGCCCAACAGGTTTAGCTCCCCTTAGCTGCCCAGGGTGGGAGAACCTCTCTCACCTTGTCCTCAAATAAACAGTTTTGGCTCACCCACTGTCCCTCCCCAGCACCGGCTGACAGGACATGGGCCTTGCAGCGGGGCTCGCCCTGCTGCCATGGCTCCCTTCCCTCTAGGCCGCAGTCTGTGAACACTGAGGCAAATGCTGTCCGCCATGTTGCAGTGCTCCCTGCAGCTTCACAGTCCTCCATTGTCAACCTGAGCCCGGCAGCCTCTGAGTCTGCCCTACTGCAAAATATCAGAAAATATCAAATGAGCAGTTTCACAGGCTTTTAAAAAAATTAATAAAAAATTCTTTATTTTTTCTCTCAGGGTGGGGTGCGCACAGTGTGGCTTGCACAGACCAAATGCCGGTGTGCCAGGGTCTTGCATTGGGAAAACCAGGTAGCGTTGTTTTGCCTGTTTACTTGCTGGATTTATCTTTTTTTAGGCCAGCCGGACTGAACAGTGTGCTCAGCACGCTGAGATTTATCAAGTCAGCTATTGTAGCTGGACACTTTCCATTCTCTCCGTTAAGTCCATTTACATGAGTGCATTAACATATTTCCAGGCCTGCTGAGCACAAGTATCCAGCTCTTTTGCTGGTTTCCATCCAATGTTTTTATACAGTTTGCCTGCAAACCCCAGTTGGAGAGGCCTGTCTGCTTTTATTAAAATTCACATGTATCTCAATGGAAATGACTGCATGACCAGGACATCTCTGAGGATCTCTTAGGGCAGAGAACATAGAAGGGTTTTTTTTTTCTCCTGCCATTTATAACTTGTTGCAATAGGCTGCTGTTTAGAGGTTAGCCAACTGAATGTCACTGTTTGGAAAGTTTTAGTTTCTATAGTTGCTCCGGACTGCTTAACCCAAAACAAAAACACAGCGCAAGAACATGTTTTGCCATCACTGACATATCTTGACTACTGGAAGTGAAAATGCCATAAAAAAAGGTGAATAGTAATAATGTGGTTTTTGTTTAACATCTTTACAAAATAACAGCAACAATAATTCGCAATGAAATCAGTGCTTTTTTCTTCAAATCACCTGCTGTTTATAGCAAAATACAAAAAAACCAATCAATCAGTGAAAGCAATTTAAAAGTAGCAGTAAGCAAGTAATCTGGTTTGTGAGAAAGCCAGGAATTTGTGGAATACATACCTGGGTGCAAGACTCAAACAATTCTGCCATACAAAAATAAGAAGCCACCTGCATGTGCTGTATATGCTTTATGAATAACAAAGATACAGCTATTAGCATGGTTTACAGGCTATGCACCACACTATTCTTTATCAAAAAATGCTAATTTAGCGTCTCAGCTAGTCCACAGATGCTTTATTGTATCATGACCATTTAGATTCCACTTTTCTCATGCCACAGTCAGATATTGTGAAAAATCAAGTTCCATTTACAGAATCCATTGTTATCTCACAAAGTAGCACTTCAAGCTACTACTGATGTGTTACAGACTATTAACAGTAATTTAGTTTTAAATGCCAGTGCATGCCAAGTGTTCTGGATATGAATACTAACTGGATGAAGTTATGCAGGTGTAGAATTTTTTTTAAAAAAGGATAAAAAAAAATTCTTCTCTCTCCCCCTCCCAACCTATGCAGGAAATGACTGCCAGCTCTCTGAGCAAGCATGCAGAGGATGGGACTTGTCTCTTTACCTTTTAGTTGTATGAAGTTAGTTATATCCCCCCTCAACTCATCAGTGAAAATGCATCCCCCTCCAAGAATGCTGGAATATAAATGCTAAAAACCCAGAGGTATTTACACCCCTGCACTGATTAGAGAGAGAAATAAAATAATAACTTATGGTAGTTGCTTATCTTACTGAGGGACCAGAACAGCAGTGGCATATCGGGGATCCCCACAGCTATACATGATGCTTTGCAGGCTGAGACATCCTACAATCAGTACTGAAGCATGAGGTTTGAAGCATGATGAGATCTCTGCCTACCAAACTGGGAATTTTCTCATTTCTGGGACAGTTTCTTCTGTCTATGTTTAACTGCTGCTTAGTTTGTTGTAACTCTTTGTTAAAAGTGATTTTTTTACCCTGTTGACATCCTAGTTAAATGAGATCACTGTTCACATATGTAAGCACGTGATAATAATTAATGAACAGAAAAATGTAAAATCAAATAAGTAGACTACCAGAACTCTCTAGAGGATGAATGGTCCCATTTAATGTCTGTGTTTTAATAAGCAGCCAATTGACTAAACAATACAAAGAAAGCAGGAGTTCAGACCCTGATGCGTGCTTAACTACCCATGAAACCTATTCTGCACAGTTCTTTCTTCTATGCTTGAAACTCAGGTGGGCTGAGGATTGCCCTAGCCAGTAGAACAGTCCCAAAAATTGGACAAGAAACTGTTTCTCTTCATAAATACCTAGTAAACCTAATTACTTGATTCAGATGGATGACAAAGAATAGTTGATGCCAGGAAAAGATTGTCCCTTCCCTGTTTGCTCTCCCTAGTTCTTATTCTGTAAGAGCTGCCTCAAAGTAGACTGGCAAGATTTCTACGGTGCAACTCCAAGGAGAAGATTAAATACCTGGCCTGTGTACCCTGTCTTGCTTTTAGCACTAGAGGTAAAAAACGTGAGAGCTTATTTTTATTAAGCTGGGAGTGCCTTTTGTGAGATTTTGCCAGCACTGAAATGGTTACTGTGCGTTGAAATAGTTCTTCACCTTTTTGTTCAATGTGAAAGGCAAAAAAATGATGCAAATATGAAGCAATGTGTCAGTTCTGCTAAATAAAAATGTGCACAGTAAAACTAAATCACATACATTGAAGTGTTATTTTGGTTTTATGGAAATGTAATCTGTGTTATGACATTTGCATTTCATATAACTGCTATGGATAACTAATCTTCCAATGCATTGCATACCATTTTGTCACCAAAAAAAAGTAATACTCTATCATCAGTTTCCACCTGTACACTGGAATATTCCATGACAAGTGTATCAACATCAATTGTATAAATTCACTCAAGAACCAATGAAAAGTATGGATACATTTAATAGAAAGATTTCCTTTTCCCTTAAATGCTACACAGCTATTAGAAGATATCATAGCTTGGTAGCAAGTAAAAAATTACAACTTCAAACAACACGATATATGGATGTTTGTATGCATTCTAAGACTTGTGAATTTCGAGTGCAAATTAAATACATCAATATAGACTGCCAATATGGAACCTTAACTGGAACCTTATAAAATTGCATGTTTCCCATTCCACACCCAGAATTCATAGTTTCCAGCTCTTAGTTTGCATTATGCTACATATTACAAAAATGTGATGCTAAAATACAAATGAATATGCTAAGTATATTTGGAATTCAGTACCCTTTCACTTCTCCTTCTGTGTCCCTTGCTTTTGCTTTTATGTTTTCCTTTTACTTCCATAAACCATTATCTAACATCCCCAAGGTTTCAATTCTCAACAAATGTCTTTGGAGGAAGTCGTAACAAGGGGTGATAAGTGCTTTAGCCCAGATTAGGCCTTGATTTCTCAACACTAGTATGAACAAAAAAACCCTCAACTCACTTATTTTGGAAACCAGTCAAAACCAAGGGGACTAGAGTGCAAGAGTAAATCTTGGAATTTATCTCCCAGCCCTTGAAATCACTTTGGCACAAGGAGTAGGACTATTTGCAGTGAAAAAAGATATACTCTGGTATAGTCCAGTGCTGAGGTACTTCAAGTCGTTCATTGATTTTGCAACAGACTTTTTGTTGACTTTCCACGAGACTTGTACATTTTAGTTACTAAGGGACATTTCAAAAAGGTAAATCTATGCCTAAAATACAGAAAGGCCTAATATACAGAAAATTACATAACTTAACTGAAAACCAAACTAGCAAAAGTATGGTCATTTTTTCATTGTAATTAAGTAAGGTCAGCTTTAATTGTTTTTGGTTTTTTTGGAGAAAATTGTGTTTGCCTAGCTGTTGTGAAAGGCAATGCAAAAAAGATGTCTGTTCGCTGGAATGTAGCTTTCTGCAGTGACATAGCTATATTTGGGATTCTTTTGTGTGTTTGGTTAGAAGGACTGGCAGCTTTTTCAGCTCAGATGTGTAAATGTCCCCATTTACACTCTAGCTCTGCAAAAATAGGTTTTTGTGCATACTGCAGTCGATATATACACACAAAAGAGAAAAGCGAAATAAAAAATATAATTCTCATATTAGAAAACTGAGTACTTACCTAGTGATAGCAGCTGGAATGAAAATGGCTGAAAGCAATAAAAATCCATTTTACCATTTAGTACAGTTTGTCAGACTAGAGAAATGGGATTGAATTTCAAAGCCACAGGCAAGCTGGCAGAAATCTGTGGTTATGCAGTTGATAGGGTGGGTTTCTTTCCCCCCTCTTTTTCTTTTCCTTTTTTTTTTTTTTTTCCTTATTTACAACTCTTTTGATAAGCCTTCAGCAAGTTACATAGGTTGTTCTAGTTGTATCTCCTTTGACTGGATTAGAATACTTGATGACAGTTTGGATAAGTTTGAGGCAGATGGTTCTTGACATTTTTCATGCCATCAGTTACAAACCATGCAAGGAAACTCTTTCATCCTTTGTTTATCCTTCACTTAGAAGCCACTATAGTAGATCGTTAAACTTTCATTTTTCACAGTGCTGATTAAGGCGTACTACAAGGCAGATGTTATGCAGCACCATTTTTAACAATTTACATTTAGCACCAAAGCTGGCTTTGTACTTGTTCCAGTGGATCAATTCACATTTCAAAAACTTCAAGGTCGACCTCTAAGCATTGCTACTCTGTTGAACAACTAAATGTTTCATAAAGTTTTCCCTGTGACTGTAGCACTTGAAAATATGTGCTGGCCACTCTGTTTACATGTTTATATCTGCCAAAATGAATACAAGAATCTATTGTTCATCTCTGCCCCAATTAATTGACAGATACAGTTCCATATAATCCAAAGTCTTAAACTAAATTGAACAAAAGATTAATATTTCAACACATAGTATGAGAAAAAAAATTCCTCACTTATTTTCTGTATCAGCATTCAAAATAACAAATAATTACTATTCAAATGGCAGTTGGACTTAATTTACATCAGGTCAGGCAATAACATTTCATGGATAAAAATGTTTACTGTTTTATTTCACATCTTTATGTGCATTCTTTATTTTATGATTATGTAAATTATATACTTTCCAGCACACAAACTCTAATAATAGCAATATGTAAACAAAAATGGGTAAAGGCACCTTTACAGAATAGCAGGATAATGACAATAATGACAAACACAATAATCTTTAAGTAATTCACAGCAACTTCATTTTTAGAAGACTTCATGCTCTTCAAATATTTGAGCTCATCTGTAGGTATTCCAAGTCACCATTTTTAACTGAAAATTATTAAATTATATGTCCATTTTACGTGGAGTTTATCTCTGGCCAGTCATAGCAATGGGGTAAAAGGTTTTACACTAGTGACAATTTCACCAATGGATTGTAAAAGAAAAATGAATTTTGGGTAACTGAAGACTCCTTTTAATTCAAACTCATCAAATAATCAACATAAAATAGGAAAAAAAAGAGTATACATAACATTTATAGCATAGTTTCTTGAATGGCATGACAGCTGGTAACATGAATTTTCAAGATTTTTTTTTAATTTGATAATTTTTTAAAAATTGGGTATTTTATATGTTTGTGTGTGTCATGTTTTTTAAATTAAGCTGTAGCAATGTGCCTTAATAATTGTTATCATTGTAAAGTTCTACAGCAAAGATTAGCAGATTGAATTATAATTTCATCCTCCGATACCTCCTGATCCTCATCACACCCTTTTCTTATGCTCAATTTATTCTATTTTTTTACCCTGAATCTGTGCCATAACGACTTTTCTATCCTAGTCCTAACTCCCTCAAGACTTCCCATCTGTTACTACTTCACCCTTTACATCCAAAACTATTTCATATCTGTATCTCTACCCATTATTCTATTAAATTAATGTTCAGGGTTTTCTCAAATTAAAAATGAGCTTCATCTGAATAGTTCACTTGAGCAATGACCAGAAGTCAATGAAATCTTGTTCTTGGATAAACACCTATGCCATGGAAAATATACTAGATACAAATCTATCACAAAAAATATTTTCTGGTCTGATCTTCTAAAATCTTAATTTCAGTAGTACCTGGGAATGCCTTCATTTCACTTGAAGAATTATGGACACTATTTCATGACACTGAAAACGTGGGGAATATGCAGATAACACACGGTCACAACTCTTCGCTGCAGAAACCATCCCAGAAATATTACAAAGAAAAGGCTACTGAATCTCAGAAGAGGTTTGAGACAGTGCTGACTTGAGTATCTGTCTTAGATTTGATCCTTTTCCCACCTAAACCCATACACCAATCTATATTTATAAAACCTTGAGCAAATAAGGCTCAGAGTAGTGATGACTGTCGTTCAGGAATGTGGAATGGCCTTGCAAAAGCACTGCCACAGACATTGTCTTCCTTTTCAATAGCTGTATCAGCAGAAATAAATATGGAAGATGGATACAAATAGGAAAGGGTGGATTTCATCTCTTTTTTTTTTTTTTTGTTATATTATTATCTTGGCTTACAACAGTATTTATCGTCCTACAGTTTGATTTGTTATAATTTATGTTTACTTTTTATCTTCTTAGAAGGAAAGAGTATCAGCCCTCCAAGGATAACGGAGAAACGATGTTATTTAATTATTCCAAACTATCTTGTGCTTTGGTACACAGAAGATAGCAGTCAACACACTGCTACAAGTTTGCTGATATGCAAGCTGTGGTCAAGATAAAATATTTAACAGCAGAAAAATAGGCTTTATAGTGCAGCTGCTATAATGGGATTTTAAATAAGGAAAACCAATTCTGTTTACTCACAGTTTTGAAAATATGTACAAATCTAACTACATTTATCCATAAATTAATTTGATAACAACTGAAGATAGGTGGATAATGGAACTTGACCATTTAACATACATGCACCAAAGAGGTGCAGGAGAGAGAGAAAGCACGTGCAGGTAACTGTGAGCAACAACTCTATTAACACAAATAAAAAAAACCCCTGATGTTATCACGGAAACTGTGAATAGATTGCATTATCATAGTGCCCCAAGGGTCATCTCCAGACTCAGCATAGCTTCCTGTGTAGTGTAACATATATCTGAATGTTTGGGAACACAAAAAGAATAAGGAAAAACCAAAACAAATGACAACAAAAAAAACCCACCTCACGCACACAAAAAAAGGACAAGAATAACATGGGCCAGATCCTTGTGAACTGGCATCACTCCATGGAAACATGCAGCAGTGCCAGCTTATGCCAGATTGTGCCAGCTGAAGATCTGACATTACATGGAAAAATTCTGAGGCACCTGCAGTTCTGTGAGGGTGAATAATTTATGAATACATTAAATTTTCTGAATAACACATTTCTGAATATTTTTCCATTATTCACTCCATCCTAATTCTTTCACTGATCATGTTCTTTAAGCCCATATATTACAAGCTCACAGTAGCATTGTGACAATGACAATTATTTGGCCAATCCCCGCCCATTTCAGCTTCTTTGCCTACTGCAGTTTTACTGGGAGGTGAAGGAAGGTGACTATTTTAGTGTATTCTTCTTCTGACAGTTCTTAGAAAGTGATAGACAAAGGACAGACAGGTAATCCTTCTTGATTAAGAGGGCAGATACAGTCTCTGCTGGTTTCCCTAATTGCTTTGGCTGCACTCTTATTTTTCTCAAATCTACATTCCATTTTAGACCTAGCACCCATTAAATATTAGATGTTTCCCAAGTCTACTGACAAGTCAGATGAGGTGAAGTTAGAAAGCCAGGTATAACATCTCTAACTGAGCACCTCAGTAAAATCCTTTTCCTAGGATCCCATATGCAAGCCTAAAGATCAATAACAGAAAAAAAAACAGTACAGCACAACTCCAAAATTGATTTATTTTAGAAGGAAGGTCTACCTGCTTTCTGTGCTAAGGAGCTGGCTCACTGTCTGCCAGTGAGAGCATCACACATTCCGGCTGGTCTTCACCAGATAAATTCACATCCCAAGTTCACAGCTCTTCAGATACAGAATTTCTCAGCACTGGCTGAAGTTTTGGAAAAGCCTGGGCGTTCATCACGTCCAGGTACAACTCCTCTAAAGGAATACTGCCTGGAATGATCTTGCCTGAAAAAACATCCAAGAAACTCACCACAGAGCAGAAATGGTTTATTGCATTTTCAGGTGCACAGGGTGTGGTTCCGGACATGAATGCATATACGCAAAACTCTACCACAGCAAAAACATTCTGGTAGTAACATTTTCATACAGTTTCTACCCCTAAATGTATTTGTGGATGCCTGCAGTAGAGATGAAACGTGACGAGAAGCTCCTTGGGACAGCCAGGACACAAACTGATGCCTCCTGTGGTGAATTTACTATCTCTAGTCCCAGTCCTGAGCAGCTTCCTTGGCTCCCTCTGATCTGCTGTCACCCCAAGTAGGCGGTCCCTGCCAAGGTTAGTGTGAACAGAATTTGTGTTGGTACCTACACCACTACCATAAAATGTCCTGAGTGATTTGCACGTTGGGGACATAGGCAAACATGTAGCAGAACAGAAAGTTTACGTGAGCTTTGTGAATCCCAATCCAGCCCCCCTAAACAGAAACCTTTATTCCTATTGCCTACTTTTCATCAAGAAATTCTGTGCCATATGTAGACCTCTACCGACAATGCTCTTTGAGCTCTGCTTTCCTTGCATGTGCACAATTTCCCAT
Organism: Scolopax mira; assembly: GCA_004320125.1. Lineage (NCBI taxonomy): Eukaryota > Metazoa > Chordata > Aves > Charadriiformes > Scolopacidae > Scolopax > Scolopax mira. The sequence goes on from BJBW01004270.1 coordinate 157,217, forward strand.
TAGCCTTCCTGAGATTTATGCGTGCATCCGAAGAAGAGAATAGCTCGCTATGAATGTTTTAACAATCAGAACAATGAGACATTGTGCATCAGACTGTTAAAAATGTTTCTAAACACTGCGTTCAATACACGCTACTTGATTTCCAAAGCTACTCTGGACAGAAATGATTTAGAAAACAACTCACAAGTAAACTAAAGCTCTTCTAATAAAACAAATATTTCACAGTTCATTTAATCTAAGATATTGAAAAGAACTGCCAGTACTCAGGTACGTGACCTGAAGCACAGAACTTTATTGCTTTCTCCACCAGGGATTAGAAATGTTTGGAGTCAAACAGATGCTGCTAGGCAGGGCTTCCTTTAACCTAACAGTCATATTCCAGGACCACTGACCCTTTTCCAAGAAGTAGGTAAAAACAGCAGGGGAATTGAGGTCAAGGAGATTTCACATTTTTTTGGCTTTCATCTGTCACAGTAGAGAATATTAGATAATAAATTCAAAATTCGCAACTAAATGAGTGAAATAATTTAAAGTATTTGCATATGGTAATGTATATTAAGAGCTTTAAATTTTCTCACAATATTTTTTTCCTATGGAAAGTGTTTTATTCTACAAGACACTTTTTTTGGTGTACGACACTCTCTCCCCTTTCTTACAAACACTTTTCCCTCTCACCATTTGTCCTCACATATTTCTCTATCTCCTCTTCTCTTCCATTCTGTGAAATTCTTGTTCAAAAGGTGCAAAAGAGTTACGGTGATCAATCTGCAAACAGAGACATGCATAATATTCATAACAGATGAAGTTCACATCACATGGACAACACATGCAAGGCCTATGCTGAGGACATTTTGTGCTATGTGGCCAGTTATGACTAAAGAGAGATTTCAAGTGTCAGACTAACCAGACGGGTAAATTTGTTTTCAACAAACATACTTTTTCAGGGAATAGTGTAGTTATGTGTTCTTACTACACGCTATAATCCATTTCACATTCTAGTGTGTTAATAAAGAACAAATTATATTCAAGGAACTACATCTCTTCTGTATTAATCTTAACAAGTCAATGATTTTTCAAAGTTCTGCAACTCTAATCTCTAGATGAACTGACACTTTTGCAGTCTGAAATAACTAATGCATTGCAAAGGAAGAGAAAGTTAGTCAAATTAAGCATCACTCAATCAAAAAGTTTAAACTGATTCTAATTACCAACATCAAATCTGTCTGTTGTTTAGGTACATAAACCACAGAAGCCCAACACAAGCCAAACACAGCACCTCTTTTCCTACCTAAAGAAGGAGCAGATCCACAGTGGTAACTCTTCATTATATTAATCTCCAGGGACTGCTTGGAAAACTCTTGAGGAAGGCCAGAGGAAGGGTGTTCTCATGGAAAATGCAGCAGCATATTCAAAAAAATAGTTCTAATAATAGTGGCACTTCTGACACCCTCACTATCCCCAAGTAAAAGATTAAGACCAAAAAAGTGGCTCTCCCACTATTCTTCACCAGCACTAAGCCTGCCTGCAGAATAAACTCCATCTGAAGGAGAATCAAAAGCTGCTGCTGTTACTTGTTCATTGTCTCTTAATCAAAGATAATTTGACGAGTGAAGTTATATTACAAAAAAAAAAAAAATCCAATAAAATCTAGTTCTCTGAACTCATGGAGAAATTTAATTCCAATTGAAATCAATGGGATTTATGGGCCTAAGTGCCTTTGAGACTCTAAATCTTAGTATATATTTTCATACCATGTAATAATCAATACTTCTCAAAGTGGGATGACTAGATCCCTTATGAAGATGAGGGTACTTTTTAACAGATGTCTCTAAGGAGATTGAAAGTGATTATTTGCTTTCTTATAGATCATCAGAAAAAAATTAAATTTAAATCAGTTTAACTTTTATAGATATGTGTTAACAAGTGTCATCAAAGTGATAATCATTGATTTATTCATCTGTTTATCAGCTATAGTGATTAAGCAAATCTGTCTTGCTAGAAGATTCACAGATAAACAGACATCAATTCACAGCATACACTCTCATGAGATAGGCTACATTAGCTCTTGTACTGAGAAAATACAGTGGAAATTCCATAACATATTAATAATGCATGGTCCTAAGAAAAGAATCAAGTAAAATTGGTATTTTTTTCACATTATTTTAAATAAATATTTCTAGGGATACATTTTTCTTAAACATTATTATAAAATTACATTAGGCACAAGTATAACTTTTTTCTTTACTTAGACTTTGCATTTTTTTACCTTTTGTTATTTGGCATCATTTCATGATCATATGTGTAAAGTACAATGATATTTCAGTAACTGATGTAAACCAAGAATAAGAAAAGAGAGCTGAGCTTGGAGTTGCTAGCTCAGTAGCTTATTTTTTGCAAAAATTATCATGTTCCTGTATTGTTTTAGTTAAAAAAATAAAAAAAAAATATTTAATTGAGAAAAAAATTTATTTTTCTAGACACATTCTACCTTATTATTTGCACTGAACTCTAAGTATTCAAAAGCTCAGAGCTAATTTTCGAGTACTCGGTATCAGGATTTCACTTTCTAACAAATCTGGCAACTTTAAGTGAGAGTTCAGCTCTTTTGAAAATCGGGTCTTAACCTACTTAAACTTCTGAGTATTTCCTTTGTTGTATTTTCCAACAAGTCACTTCAGTTGGAGTACCAGCCCCCTACATTATTTTGAAAGCAGTGAGTTGGCAAATTTCCTTTTCATACACATACACACAAACACCATATTGCCTTTGGAGATTATTCCAATAAGTAATTAATCAGAAATTATATACATCCATTAGTAGCAGAACACCTAAACAAAAAGAAACCAAACAAAAAGAGCAGACTGTTTAGGAAAACCTTAAGAACTTAACCTGGGCTTTTGCCTACCCCAGAAGGGTCTGGCAGAAGGGGTCTATGTCAGGCATGTTCATAAATAACAGCTTTTAAAAGAAATCTGGTTTTCCCTACAGTAAAATTAATTTGAAGAAAAGGTTTATGTCAAAATAAAAAAGATCATCCTGGTTTTCTACTTTGCGAAAGCTTTTTAGAGAAGGAATTTATTGTATTGAGCTAAAAACAAAAGCATTGACCATACCATACAGTCACTTCTGATAAAGCAGTTTGCTTTCAAAACAGGCCATAAATGCAGTATGTAAGCAGGTATATAATATTCACAAGTTTGTAAATAATGGGTTGGTTAGATTAACTTAAGTAAATTTAGTGTATGAAAACCAGTAGACCTTCGACTTCGCTTCAATATATTCACCTAAAATGAGTAATTCTCTACAATTTGCTCCACTAATAAGGTGAGGAGATGAAAATGGTAGACACCAACATGATGGGAGTTCTTTTATAGTGTCCATTTCCAAAGAAACCAAACTGAAATTCTGTCTTCAGTTAAAAAACGAAAAAGCAGGGTTCAGACTTCAAAAGTGTCCAGCTTTTTCTAGAAAAAGAACAGAAGAAAGTAATAATTTTTATGCTAACAAAGGTAGAAATAATACCTTTTTTCTCTCATCTTCACGTGAAAACAGCCATTGTTGGTCCTATTGTGGATTTAACCAACATTTTGAGAGCTGGACCAGTTCCATACTGCCAAATAACCACTACTCTTATCCCAAAAACTCTGCACCACATTTTTCTCTCTGCATAGCTCTTGACATGAGATGGTCATGGAAAGAAAGAGTGTTACCTTACTTCTTACTACAGTAGCCATTGACTAACCTGTCTCTACAAAGCTCAGTATTTCAGAGTTATCTACCTTTTCTTACTCCTAGGATGTAGGAATCATGGTTACAATAGGGAACATTATTTTTACACATCTCGCCTGATTTTCTCTTTTATTAGTTTGCAAAGAATAAAACAAAGCAGTGGCAAGGAAATTCTGTTGTTTCTCAAATTCCTGCCCTACTCCATGTTCTCCTGGTTTTGCAGTATTCTTAGTGCTCAGCTTTGGAGCATTTGAGTGGTGTTGGAGCATAAATTTTCTCAAGATAACATAGATGCCTTTTTACATGACTGCTATTCCTTAGCAATTATCTTTGCTAATTAATATTTTGTAGTCTTTGGATGCAAGGTCCACATGAAGTTCTAGTTGTCATATTGTAGAATTAAGATGCTCTCATTGGTATTAATACAGATGCAGCAACATGTCTTAGAAGAATATAGAGACAGATTCTTAGTAAGTTCTGATGTGTCAAGTTCAGTGTGTGGAGATGGCAGCTGATTCGCACTGACGTCCCACCTGTTCACTATTGCACAATTCAGAGTTAAACCAAGCACCAGTCCCTAAAAAACTGTCATTTTAATTGTGATCAAGTTTCTGAATAACATTAAATACCAGCAGATTGCCACATTCCACCCATGTACAGACTATGATCCCCAAATAATTTCCTGGTTTATTATAGTTTCTAAAGTGCTGTGTTGGAGGGTCATGTAGAGATCTGAAGAGTATAGACCATTTTTTAATAGTTCTAATGGGAATGCAGTCCAATATTCAGTCTCCATTCTGTCTTGATCTGTGCCAGAAGCTGCATTAAAAGCAGGGTCTATGACACATCTCCTGAGGAGATGCCCATTTTAACAGATGAAAAAACAAAGAAAGGGAGCCACAGTTTTGTATTTTCCGAAGTTCTGCAGTACTGAAGGCTTTTAGAGATCTGCAGGAATCAATATCCTTTTGGTCAGCCAGGTGAAGTATGTACACAGTGGAGGATTAGGCCTGTTGACAACTTCTCACAAAATAAAAAAAAAAATAAAAGGTACTAAGGTAATCTATGTTTAGGCAATGAGTAAGACATTTCCCTCACACTCTTCACTGAACTACTTCTATCCCCAGCTTTGATATTTTGGAATAGTTCCAAATTCCAAACCTCGGTGGAACAGCACTACCTATTACTAAAGAACCTATTAAGAACTCCAGCATGAGATATTGATAAATCCATAGTAAACACCTAGTTTTTCTGTTTCTTACTTTTTTCCCATTGATGGATTACTAACATAAAATGTTCCAGCTATTTAAGATGGAAACAGCTACTTGTAAATTGCTTGCCCAAAATACGTTTTGAAACTCTTAGCATTAGACACCTGATGCTCAATATTCTACAAATCAGTTAGGCATATATCACATATACATATTCCATGAATCATGTTTAAGTAACAACTCCGACCATTTCTTACCATTAGCATAAAATGCTCCAAATTGCTTGTCAGTTGGTGAAGCATTTAAAATATTCAGTAAACAACTAGCAAATTGTTACTAATGCTACATGTCAAATCAAATAGCACTACAAAACAGGAAAAAATGCTATACTTAAGCTGCCAAGTGTTTCAAATGCAGATATGAACTTTCTTTTACCCATTTTATCTCAACAGAAAGAACTGTCTCTCTCATACAAAATATGTGGATCTTATCTTTATTTCATTATAGCACAGCAGCTTTTGTCATAAAATGGTTCAGGTTGGAAGGGACCTGAAAGATCATTGAGTTCCAACTCCCCTGCCCTGGGCAGGGACACCTCCCACCAAGTCCAGGTTGCTCAAAGCCCCATCCAGCCTAGCCTTGAACCCCTCCAGGGATGGGGCAGCCACAGCTTCTCTGGGCAACCTGGGCTTATGTCTCACCACCCTCACAGCAAAGAATGTCTTGTTAATATCTAATCTGAATCCCCCCTCTTTCAGTTTATAACCATTACCCCTTGTCCTATCACTACACTCCCTGATAAAGAGTCCTTCCCCATCTCTCCTGTAGCTCCCTTCAGGTACTGGAAGGCCGTTACAAGGTCTCCCTGGGGCCTTCTCCTTTCCAAGATGAAGAACCCCAGTACTCCAAGTCTGTCTTCACAGGAGAGGTGCTCCAGCCCTCTGATCATCTTCATCTTCAAGCCCTCTGGACTTGCTCCACCAGGTCCATATCCTTCTTATGCTGGGGGTCCCAGAGCTGGACACAGCACTGCAGGTGGGGTCTCACCAGAGCAGAGGGGCAGAATCACCTCCCTCAACCTTCTGGTCGCGCTGCTTTTGATGCAGCTCAGGGTATGGCTGGCTTTCTGGGAGGCAAGCACATGTAACCAGGTCATGTTGATAAACAATAATTTATTCAAAATAGCAGGAAACTAATATGAATATGCAACTATTATTCAAGCTGAAGGAATAAAAGCTTTATTTTGAAGGATGGATTGATATAAGCATTCTGGGTTTTCTGCTGAAAGAGGTCTTGCCTTCTCCTTTCCTTTAATTATATTTGGGATAGAGTGAGACAGCCTTCATATAACATCTTCTGCTGGCTTTACATCAGGTTGTGGTCATGTACATTATTTGATGTGTGTTTGCAGAAAGTACTAAATTTTTCTGACTAACCTGTTTATTTCAGAGCAGTAAAAAAAGATGTGTCAAAACCATAGATTTCAGGCAACTTTACTCTGTCAGGTATATAAGAAAGATTATTCATAATCAAAATATCTATTGACAGTCTGATATTTCAGTATAGTAGAAAGGCTTCTCAGTTCTACTGTGATTAAAAGAAGGATAAACAACAGTCATAAAATTCTAATGAGGGAATAATTGGCTCTAAGAGAGATTTTCAAAAGAGTCTGAAGAATATGACACCTCCATTAAAAGAGGATTTTTTTAAAAAAAACAGTGGCATGAAAATGGAACCAGCCTGTCCTCCATTGTCAAATAATTCTCATTTCTTTTGCAACCTACTGGCTAGTGCCATCTTGCCTTATTGACACTGCATATTGAATATTAGAAAACCATACCAAAAAGTTCATATTCCAATTTCAGCCAATGGTAATGAAAAGCGTAGCCTAAATTGCCTTCCTAACCCTTCTTACATCCAGAGGTAAATTAAACTAAACTTCCAAGAAACCTGTGTCCTGAATGCTATTGTTTGGAGTATGAAGCAAATCTGAGGCAGGAGCAGGGATGGGGGATATCACATTTGCATAAGGAAGATAGCTCCTTTGTAAACATTGATACAGAGTGGCAAGTCTAGCAATGACTTTTTCCCCCCTAAAGTCTCTCCCCTCTGACTTACACATCCTTGTAATATATACTGCTGTTTTGACTTGAGCTTTGCACCCAAATAGACTATTTGTGGAGTATTTGTGATGCACAGATCTATTATGCGTGGCTATCAGAGGTCAAACACAGAGCAATTCTATACCTCTGATGTCAGCCTGAACAGAAGCATTGTTCTTGGCAGTGACAGGAAAAAGGCACCACATCCAAATTACTGAAAGCCTTCTCATGGCAGAAGAAAAAGCTGTCAGTTTAACAGCTGAACACAGAAGGTTCAACCAGTATATATCCTTCTCATTCAAGTAACACGAAACCCTTGGAAAAAAAAAAAAAAAAAGAAAGAAAAGAAAAAGAAGGAAAAAAAAACCGCTGGAACTGTGTCAGATTTTTTAAGTTGGAAAAGCTCTTGTCAATGCAGAACAAAGAAAACCAGCCATTTGTGTTGCCAAGACAGTGCTACTGAATTACAAAATAAAAGAGAAAGAGGGAGCCTCAATATAAATATATAACATGCATGTCTGCATATGTGAGTACCAAAAGAGAAAATATTCTAAATTTACTATAGTTTCATATTTACACTGCGTAATAGGGTGCAAACTGTGTGATTATGTATTAACATGCACGCTCACACATAGGTATATGCTGATCTATAGCAAATCTATAAAATTTGCCCCTATGTATAACTCCCTCCTCTGTGTTTTATTACTCAAAACAAAGTCTCTCTGCTTGGAATGAACAGTCCTCTCACACACCTCTGACAAAGCAGACCTCAGCATATTAATAGCTATCTAATAGTGACACTAAAAAAGTATCCTTTTGGATAACCCTGGGTGATATGAAATAAAGGTGTAGGCTGTGTCTAGCCCCAGGGCCACAACCCCCTTACCTTGTCTCTAGAACAAAGTATTGCTCACTGTAAGGGAAAGATGTTTTGAACTCCAGCAATGGTAAGTACAGAATCTTCACTTTTTGCTTTCCTAGCTTTGAAATGTATGCTCGATGAACAGCGAGCGTTTATAAAAGCTAAGTATGTCATCCAGCTTACAGGCTATATTTCATTTTCTAATGCATAAGTAAGAGAGATTTAAAATGCCAGTAAATAGTTCTAACCCAGCTACATCACACAAGTGAAGCATTAGATGGGGAATGTGCACGCATCTGTCATCTGTCCTGCCACATGGTCCTTGAAGAAATATCAGTCCTGATACATGCTTTACTAGTTTTGTTCTCTGCTACCATGGGATAAGCAGTTTAAAAAGTGATGCTAATTTTTAGCAGAAGAACCACAAGAAGTAATATGAGAAGACAGGTGTATACAGCCACAGGATGAATTCAGAATATTAATACATTACTCTTTGACAACATTAAAGCAAGCATTGACTTTAATTTCATTCCTGTGGATTGCTGTTGCTTTTTTGTTATTACAAAGCAAAAATAGATCATTTTTGCTGATTAGAAGTTCACATGCTCTTATTTATCTCACACTTGAAGTCATAACACTCGGCTTGTGACAACATAATTGTCTCCATAGAAACTAATTGAGTTCTCACGAAATGGAGCATTTGCACAATATTTGGGCCCTGTTTACTGAAAACCTAGTAAATGTGTGTACCGCACAAACTGTCACCACTGGCAGATTTCATAGAAACCTACAAACCATTTTAGTAGGGATTTATTAAAACAATACTGTTTTCCACCTCTAACCAGCCACAAATAAATCAATCATTACATTAGGACCAAGTAAACTTTGCAGCTGTTGGGCACCAGGGCAGATGCCTCGGTGTCCTTTTATGCTCAGGTGTAGGTACATTCAGCCTAAACCATGCATTAGGTCTCTGGCTACTACGAATTGTTGACACATGACACCGACTCACAAACCAAAGAGAACACTGTGATACTGCTTACATTATAAAATGGATTCTGAGGTTAAGCTCCTATTACCTTTATTTTAATTCTGCTTCTAATTTGAGACCTCTAAGCATCACTGAAGATCTCTTTAGGCTCAACTGTGACATCAAACTAGATTCCCAAAACCTTCTCTAATGAACAGGGCTATAATAAGTGGGGCTATATTCCTTTGATATATCAATACCAGGAATTGCTTTTTGTGCATGACAGTAAGTGGGACACATCTTGCTTAACTTCAATCTTTAGGCTCCCTTTGCAGTCAACAGAAATCAATAGGGTACTGCCAGATAACAAGCCAACATACACAAGTATCTAAGAGTGAGGTGTTCTCTGAAAATGAAGTCAGTGACAAAATTCTAGTTAGCCTCAAATCTATAGCACGTCCCCCTGCACCACTGACCTGTGTGCTCACCCTGACCATGCAACTGTGCACCACAGTCCACGGGCTGAGGAGGTGAGGGCGTTGCTCCCTGATATTTCCAGTGTTTTAGAAAGGTGAATGCAAGAAGGATCTAATGAAACTCTTCCCAAATGTATCATCTAAATTTTTCATTTTCTCTAACAGGTAACTATTTGCTATATCTCTCAATAGCAAATGTACCTTACAGCTTTTAGGGTGGGAGGCGTACCTTTCGCTTTCTCAGACTACGCAAAAGAAGAACAAATAAGGAAAAAGAAAATTCTTGAGCATCTGATGATCCGTGCAACCTGAATACCTCAGGACCAGCCCACTTATAAGTATGGCACTACTATATGATGCTATCTCAGATACTTGACAGAAAAGAAGCAGATGGTGCCAATAAAAGGCAAAAATGAACTTCATTCTTCCCTAACAAGGCAATAAAAATCAGCATAATATAATTATTTTTCATAAGTCAGGTCTTAACACATAGGGAACAAAAGATGAAAAAAACTGAAAAAAATAAACCACCTTCTTTTGTTCCAAAGCTTTGATGTCATCACCAGTGTTTTTTTGGAAAGAAGCTTGCAAAACTTTCTAAATCCTTTTTAGCCTTTAAGTTGTTCTGCTTAGGAATTTAAAAAGGATGTCAGTGTAGGGTTACAGACCAGATTACAATTCTCTTTGCTGCCAGGTGTATGTGGGCTGGAGGAATAAATAAGTTGCACGGAGATGAAATTTGTAGTTATCTCTTTTCCCATATATTGAAAGAATACGTTTCACAATGCACTGTTGTTTTTTTTTCTCTCCCTGATACCTGCCTCTTCCATCCCTAGGATCCCTTGGGTATGTGAATATTTTTCTTTCCTCTCTCTCTCGTTTCCCCATTCTGGCTTGCAAACTTATCCCGCACACCTGCAAGAGCAGGAGCTTTCAGTCACAAAGGGCTGCCAAAGCCCTCATGTCAAGGAGGAGATATAATTTGGAGCATCTTTTTCAGCTTCATTAATAACAAAACACCTGTGAGCCGGGGAGTTTAAGAGATTGTGTCTTCATCATTTATGAATCTTCCTCCCTGCTGTGGCACTTATCTCTTTGCCAGCTCAACCTGGCACAATTCCTCAGCATCCAAAATTTAAAAAAAAAAAGAAAAAAAGAAAAGATATCCTTTTGTCTCCAATGGAAACAGTGTGGATGGAGAATGCAGGGTGCTGGGAGAAAACAGCACCAGGAGCTGAAAGCCTAACTGTGTTAGAGCTGGTAAGAGTGACAAGCCTTGACATGGCTTCATATTTATTCTCAGTTTGTCGTTGTTTTGTTGTTGTTTTATTTTGTTTTAAGGAAAAAAAAAAAATGGCCAAGGAGAAATATAATCCTAATGTTTCAAGTACTGACATTAAAGCTGTTCTTCTCCTCCACACTCCCACTGCAAACTTACTATAGTCCATTGAATTTTTATCGATAAATAAAATAGCTGTGGCAAAGGCAGAGAACAGCTTCTAAGCTTGTATTTCCATAATAAGTTGCTAAAGGGAAGAACTGCCATTAACACATTCTCACCATGAAAGGTTAAACCCTATCAAAAAGATTTATTTTTTAAATCATTATCTTTACCGGGAAGCTTCAAGGAATGCTCTCACAAAATGCTCCATTCTGAAGCCCTACCAAAGGCAGAGCATTTGATTTGCAACCAGAACAACGGCAGCTATACAGCTTGCTGTGGTTAATTTGACCTCTGAGGACACTGAAGCACTCTGCTAACTAGCCCAGACTCCCGGGCACAGAAATTGTCTTTTGATATCATCTGAGTTATTGCCATCCCCTACGAGCCTTTTGAATTTCTCTCAATACAAGTGGTAGGACCTAGGAGTCCTTTAGGAGATGGTTTAAATGCAAGCCAGAGATCATTGAATAAATCAATTATTACATCTCACAGTGTCATTCAATGGGATTAAATAACCTGAAGGCCTGATGGATATCCCTAGCTGGAGCAGGCACCACAGCGACCACCACTGGAGATTTTTAACCGATGCTATTGTATTATTAAAGGAGAAGTCACTGCCTGAGCATTCACCCCCCAATCCGAGAGCTCGCACACACACACCACCCCACTCTGTCACTGCTGGGACCAGGGTCCCTTTGCAGCAGGCAACCCCCAGGAGCCATCAAATGGCCCCTTCCCACTCCTCACACACACACACAGAGTCTTGAGCACGCTTCCTCCTTCTTCAGGCTTGACCCTAGGTATCCCACAGCAGAGTCTCAGGCGTCAGATTTCATAAAAATAAAGAATTTAATTGTAAGGCACAGCAGCAGTGTCAGCCTGGGCTGGGTGCTTCCAGAAAGGGACCTTGAACAAAAAAATCCCTGGGCAATTTATACCCTTGCAAGCTCTGCACCTGCCCCTGTTCACTGTTCACACATCTTGCAGTCCAATGGTGATTTTTGGTCTTGGTCACCTTCTTGGATCCTTTTCCCGTGCCCAGGCAGGCTGGCCATTGACTGCTTTTTATCTTGTTGATTTGCAGTCTCTGCTGAAGGTTGGAGCCTCCTCCGTATCTTCTGGTTTATGAGTTTTGTGCACCTGCACTTGCTGGCAGAACACAGGGAACTGAAAAGTCCCAGACTTAGGGAAAACGCCACCAAAACATCAGTGTGTTATCAACATTTTTCTTACTCTAGAAGAAAAATTTTTCTTATGTTTAGAAGACTAAACACAGCAGCCTACCAGCTGCAAGGAGAATTACTAAGAAAATTAACTCCGTTGTGGCCTAAAGGCTTCAGCAAATCTAGCTACTCATGCTAAGTAAAGCTAAGCAAACAGCATAAATCACACCACATTATAATCCTAAGTAATTTATTCTAATTAAAACTTGCTTATTTAAGCTAAACAACTGGCATCGCTCAACAATATTAATATCAAATCTTGGTAAAGAGACTACATCTTTAAATGCCAAAGAGTCACTGAAACACAGAAGCGAATGAACTAAGTCTGTCTTTCTGGCTTTTTAAAGAACAAAATAAGGCTCCTACAATAGCTTCTGCTTTTAGGCTGGGGGTGGAGGTGCATCTCTATCCACCTTCTTCATGATACTGGTGCTTAGCTGGGCTCTTGCCTTTTGTGATATATGTGAATAAAAATCTCAGATTCTTATCGAAAAAATACTTTGATTTTAGGATATACAGATTTTGTACGCAGCATCTGATTTACATACTCCTTGCAGAAGTAATGTAGTAAAAATAAACCTGTGAAATGTAGAGCCTGGGCAAGAGCTGATAGACCACAGGTTTCCCCTCCGCTCTGCTGATGGACCCTCAGCGCAACTTTCAGGATCTTTCTTTCTTTAACAAGGCACAATTGCTGCCTGCACTTGAGTTGTGTTACTCCATGACACCATCACACGTTTTGTGAATGGAAAATGAGTGCATCTGCTATTCATATTCCTGTGCTTCGTCATATAAACCATGACTTGAACCTGCCCCTCCAGAGCTGCCACCCCAGTTCATTAATAGATCGAGCAAGGCTTGTAACCCTAAAGGGAGCAAGTTGTCTCTATGGGATATGCCTGACTTCAAGTTCAAATTCAAAGACAAATCCAGCTGAGACCTTTGTTCTTTCCTCACATGGCAAGCACTGAAAGCCCCACTGGAAATTCAGAAGGATATGATACACTTGGTGGGTTTCCAGAGGGGTCATCATTAACATTTAGTACCTATGGTTTGTGGAAGACCAGATTTCAATAACCATGCATGCAGATTAGCTGTTAACTTTGGACATGCATATACTTAAGTCTCACCACAGTAAGAAAACAGTATTTTTAGAAACATACTATTCAAAAATTCACACAGTTCTTATATTCTTGAATATTCCCAAGTTCAGTTTGACAGCAGAACTAACTTCTGGACAGAAAATCTGAATTGCTTTAGATGGTATGAGATTCCACTGCTGTACTAGTTGACAAGTATAATTCAGACAGCTCAGTACTCAGTTCTGAGTTACTGTTTGAGTCTAGCTTGCAAAGAAAACAGAAAAGCTTCTTAATGTGGATTCTTTTGGAAAAAGAAAAAAAAAAAAATAAAAAAATGCTGTAGGGTGGAAACAGCAAGATCCCCAAGATCCCAGACCAAAGGCTAAAATCAAGACATAATATGGAAGAAAGAAAACCAAAAAGAAGTAGATACCCACAGTGAAAAGAGGGTATAAGGAAAACAACTGCATGGGAAAAAAAAAAAGCACTGTAAAGGAATTTTCTGCTTATTGTTATGTTGCCATTCTCTCATTCTAATTACCATTTACTTTAGGAGCTAATAAGACAAAATAAGCAGATGAGAGATCAATAAGAGCAATAAGCCTCACTCACAGATTAAAAGCAGGTGGTAGAACGAGAGAAAAACACGAATGGGGGAGGACTCCTGATCTGAAGGAGAAAGATGTGGACACAGCTCACTAAGGCTGGGCTTCAGCATAGCAGGGGAGCGTGGTGGCCCCCACGACTGGGGCTCCTGCCGAGAGCCCGAGCTTGCCCATCTTTCTCACCCAAGTAATGTGAAACCACGGAAAGAAAACTAGAACTCTCTCCGATGTTTTAAGTTACAAAAGCTTTTGTCAGTGCCCAACAAAGAACACAACTGAGGCAGTGCCACTGAATTAATAAGTAAAAGTCAGAGTTTCAACGTACATTTATAATCTAAGTATATAAAGTATGCTATATATACAATGTATGTATCTCTTTACAGAAAGATACAATCATGCCTTGTAATATTTATGTATAACATGTATTTAATGCATGTGCAAGCATCATATAGAAAATATAAATTATATGGGTGAAATATAGATCACAGATGTGCAAATAATCACCCATTGGGAAGAGAGTCTTTACCTTACAGTGTTTCTGTGCTGTCTTTCCCAAACCCTCAGCCTATGAAGGTCGTCTTAAACCCAGCACCAGCTCGGGCAGCCCCCAAGCAGGCTGGCTCTGGGTGCCTGTGTTCAGGCAACTGAACCCTACTTAAACATTTAGAACCACAATTAACAACATACATCAAATATTCCGCATGGGGGGGTGTTGAGCACCTTCTTAATTTAAAAAGCTGAGCATATTACCCATCCAAAAGGAGTATTCCTTGTTGTTTTGATGTTAGATGTGATTTACAAGGCCAAGAAGTAAACAGCACAACCAATAGCTAACAAAGCTGTAACCTTGTGCCAAACATGACTCAACTCACCTGCGGGTTATCTCTTAGCACACATAGGTGTCTGCACTCAGGTATCATCCAGACTCTTTTCCATTACTTCCATAGTTAAAAAATTGAAAGCAATTTCAAACACCAATGCAAATAGTCTTCAGAAACATGACAGGTCCATCTCTTTAATAAGCGTTCATTAACAACTTATGGAAATGTGGCTGGAGGGGAAAAAAGGAGAGCTACAGAAAATAAAAAAGGAATAAGAAAGAAAAGCAAAGTGTTGCCTTTACTAATTGATGAGAATGGTGATTGAAACAACCTTAGCACAGGTTTTAGGAATTCCCAGCACCCTCAGTAAGAAATTGGTTGGGCAACTGCTAAACCAGAAGGTTGACCAAACTAATGTCTTGAATAACGCAGAGGGTTGAAGGGAGCATCTACTTATGGAAGGAAAAAAAATAATCCATCAGGTATCTATCTTCTGTTGTTTATATTATTGACCTGATCACTTGGCAGGGCAGGTGAACAATGTGAAGTCAAATCCTCAAATGGTTTAATTCAGCACAGCTTAATTCAGCTTTAATTTAGCGGAGTTTCATTGACTGCAGTCCAGCTGGGCTGATTTATTCCAGCTAAAGAGTTAGCCCCATTCTAGTGTAACTGGTGAAAACTATTATCCAGTGAAAGCACGATCATAAAGAAAAAGGTATTGAGAGGCATAGTATGAAATACAGTGTGTTGATATACTGAATGCTAACAATGTTTATAGCAAAGACAGCTCACTCTTTCACTGCTGTGATTACAGTTGCCTTTTGTTACTGAAGAGCAAAAGAAGAACATCTTTATTGCTTGGGAGTCCATGTGCTCTCCTATTTATCTTGCACTTGAAATCTTTACCCTTAGTTTGTGACAACATAATTATCTCCATGGAAACTAACTAAATTGTCATGAAACAGAACACTTACATAAAATTTGGACCCTGCTACTTCCCTAGTAAGCAAGCATCCTGTACAAACCACCACTGCGACAGACTTCATAACTCCCTCTTTTAAGAATGCTGGAAAACAATGCTTTTCCTGTTTCTGTTCGTCCAAATTATACCCCTTACTACATTAAGGCTCCACAACCACCTTAATTGTTCAATGTAATGAAGGATTACTCTGGTTTCATATTCAGATATATGAATGTCTACCTAAACTAAGCTCATAGTGATTTATAGAACAGCACAACGTATGGAAACTATCAGCAAAAATCAAGAACATTTTACAAAACTGAGTTTCCAACATTGTAACCTGAAAACACAAGTCAAGCAAGGAGAATATTTCCTAACATAAGTTAGAAGTCCATATGATGGAAGCTTAGCAACAATGAGAAGATTAAGTATGGGAGTTCTATTAAAGTATTTTTTCCTTTAGTGCTTTTGAAAATCCCACTGCACACTATTGGTTGCAACTATGCTGGCCCAATCCTATTAGCTATCTCCATTAAATGTTCAGAACTTCCACTGAAAAATGTGTTCTTCCATTTCAGGAGACATTTCATAAATTAATCGCAGGCTTTTCACAGTTAAGTTTCATTCATCTTATCTTAAATTCAGCGTGCATTGGTGCTTTGCATGGTACTACATAGAGACCCTTGAATATTTCACAGCATTTAAACAAAAAACAACATATATATACACACAAACACATTTTTCCGGGAGTAGAAGAAAGGGAATTGTGTGATAACACACCATGCATTTGTAACATATTGCAGATATCGAAAGGCCAAATTATTTTTAGCCTGCTCTCCTAAGAGCTCTCCTAAGTCTTTTGTGCTTGTGCCTCTGTCTGTCCCTTTGAATCAGTTACCCTCAGCAGATAGGCAGTATTATCAGAGAGATTGTTGCTAAAGATTTTGTGAAAGCCAGAGGCTCGTTAGAGGCCAGAGCCAAATACTGGTTCCCATTAAGGAGATGCTCAGAGGACTTTGTCCCTGTACGTTCTGACAGCATTACTGCTTCCTGCTCGTGCTGAGGACATGTTTACCCCTGAACTAGCAGTGATATGTGCTGTCTTGTGCCCCTCTAACTATGCAAGGACTTATGAGCTACCGGGGAAAGGCTATGAAATACTAAATTCAACAACTTCAGCAGAAGACAGGTCTAGAACGTGGAAAAGACTTTGAGGTACTGACAGGGAGAAGATGTGATGAGCAAAAATTAAGTTGCTGGCATGACAGAACACACATAAAGAAACTGGACAGAAATGTGCAAGACCTCATTAGGGAAGGGTCATAGGCGAGTTTTTCCTGAAAAATGAGAGCTTTCTTATGGTAAAGCAATTAACTGTGATTCACTATCAAGGGTATTACAATTTTGTAAATTATTTCAAGAAAACAATCATCTAAATATACTAATGCTTTTTGTTCCAGGTGGATACGTAAGGCTTTCCCCACCCCCCCCCCCCCCCCAAACTACTCATTTCTAAATCTGCCCTGTACTCCAACAACAGCAATTTCATCCCACATTGTATTTAGTAAATTGCACTGAAGCGCATGAAGCCTTCCCATAATCTCTGTAAACATGGCCGTATATCTAAAAGCAACTGTTACATTATTCTATTCTATTGCTCAATATCTCCTATTCATGACCATGTCATCTCAGTAAAAATGAAGCTGTTTTGCATTTAGATGCCAAGTAAGATGTTCTAAAATATATAAAATACAAATATTTCCATAAACATAATTTGCTATTCATACAGTAGATTATATCAGTCATATAATGCCTTTAAACCAAACAAAATATACATCTGGAGATTTAAACAGCTCCACAAGCACAAAGTATTTCACTTTGAATGCATTATTACCTGTATACATATTATCTTCTCCTGGGCAGCAGTAATGGGTGAATCTGAAATGTTTTAGAGTTTTTGTCATGCATCTGAAGTTTAGTATAAACTGATTCAGGAAAACAGGAGGCCAGGGACAACAATTTTCCTGAAACTCAGGGTGGTGAGTAACACAGCTTACACATATGGTGTGGCACCTGGTGCTTATTATGTACAAATCAAACAACCTCATCATTCTTGTAAAGCATATCTCCAGTATGAGCCTGTTAAACCCCCTTCTCTTCTATTTCTCTCTCATTTTTAGACATCATGGTCAAAAGGTGACAACCACTAACAGGAACATACCAGTTTGCCATCAGGGAATAGACTGCAGCTGAGTTCCCTGTTTCTAAAGACTTTCATTTTGTGGTCCTTTAAGATTAGGGCACACAACCCACCCACAACAGCTGAGAGCACTTAGCAGCATCCCCCCTCCCTCATTTCATCCTATATACGCATTTCAGAAGCTCTTTCAGGAATGAAAATACAACAGAATTCAAAAGCTTCTAACAGGAGTAGCAGAAAGCCTGCAAAATCAATGCAAAAAACCCACATAAAATAGAATTGTTAACAACCTGCAGTTTGAATCAGCTTGATAAAAGTCTTGCTGCAAGATCTGGGCAGTTGCAGTGGTTACACCAGTGAAATATAACCAATGCACGATATTCTCCAATGCCCTTTAATAAAATGTAGCCCAGTAGATATGTACAGTGCAGCCTCTAAAGGACTGCTCCTGAGGTTCTCCAATTCACCTCCTACAATGTTTCCCAGAGACTCTTTCTTAGGCTTGCAGGAGGCAGAACACATTTAATGGCCCAATAATTAGCAAAGAAAAGCTTTAAGTATACGATAATTTAATGGCTGGGTTAGGGAGGGCTTGTGCTATAAAACTAGATGTCTTACAGGAGCGCCTTGGTGAAGCACACATTTCAAAAGAAATCCATTTTTATTTCATATCTGCTTTTTGGTCTAGAATATCCACAGAGACCTGCAAAAAGGATGAGCTGATGCTGTGGCAGCCCCACGATTGTATCAAGTATTATAGGGAAAAAGGACTGTCCTGCTTCTCTGATTACCTTACTCTGGAGGGGTAATCATTCAGTAATTACCCCTTCAGATTCCACTTACTTTTAAAAAAAAAAAAAATCTTTCCATCTAGTTTTCTTATACGAAAGGTGATGCTAGAGGAAGAGGACAGAATTTGCATGTGGGGTTTTTTCCCCCTTACTTAATAATAAAAGTGACAAAATCTGGGCTCTTAACTTGTAGAAGAGTTTGGATTCACTAAAGCTTTTGGAACAGCTCAAAATAAAAGTTATAGAGTCAGGCACAGAATAGTAAAAAAGAAATATACTTCAGAATAAAGAAAATCAGAGACGATACATATATCTCTCTAAGAAGCCACTGTCTGGCATTTTGATACAAAAGTTCATCATGATGTTATTTTATGATATTTTCAAAAATCTCATTCTTTTCCTCAAAGAAGAAATTTAACATTTTTTGCAATACTATAACAGCTCATTATATTTAAGTGTGACGTGAGGGAAAGCAGTCATACTTGAGTAATACATCATCAATAACAGGTGAAAAGACTATTGGTGGTAACTAGCTTTATAAAAAACATTTTGTGGGTAAGTGAACATATATTTAATCTCTGTTAACTTTTTTCCCCCACAATTTAGAGCAGGAGCTTCACTGTCATTGGAACACTAAAGCATCATCTATCATAAGGGGAACAAAAGACCAAAGCACTATTCAGAGATGATAACATGAAAGGCTTTGGGGGCCTTTCATGCTTTCAATCATGTAGCTCTGAATCCTCCCTTTCTCAATTATTTCTGTATATGACTATATAAAACCATGCATCTATCCAATGGCAGCTTATCTAGAGGTCAGGATTTAAAATAATATCCTCAACCACAAACTGTTTGGATGCTTTCTCAACTGCAAGCCCATTTTTTTTCTAGTTTTCATAGCAGTTATACTAAACAGGTGAAGGCATATGTCATAAAACAATTTATCCTTAGTGGCAGCATATTTAGGCCCCATGGCTATTTATTAATTAAATCTTTATTAAATAATACTTCTTTTCATGTCTTTAGTGCTTTTCTCAGAGGACCTCAAAGCATTTCACAAATTACAATTAACAACATCCTAATCAGACTCATATTTTTATTCTCATCTTTCCAATAGAGAATGACAAATACAGGCAGCTTTTTGCAAGAATTTTTTAAATCTTAAAATAAGCCTGCGGCAGAGTTAAGAACAGAACCCATAACTGCAGATGTCCAAATACTGTGCTTTGAACACAAAAGCATTATTTCAGAATGTGCCTTGTTTAGAACAATTTTCTATGCTAGTAACTTTGTAGACGAAATGCAGCAGAGCACTGAAGCCTCTCAGTGTTTTTTTGTTGGGCCATAGGTACATGAAGTATTTATTCACATGTTGACATGAATTGTGTCTATGTAGCCTATGAGAATTCTTTCTTATTCTGTTTTCTTTCTACTATGTCTTCAATTTTTCCACCTCTCATCAATCCTCCAGAAGTACAGCACATGCATTTTAATGGAGAATACATCAAAGGTCCACAATGATGCCTGGCTACTCAACAGAATGCCAAACTGGTGAATCACAGCTCACAGACAAAACAAAGACCAATCTAAACACTTTACATGTGCTCAATTTTTAATCTCTGCAGGCAGGAATACGCTCAATGTATTTTCCTGGGCTCAACCACATTTCAGCTGTGCTTCTACTGTTCACACAGCCTTCTAGAAATATCAGCAAAATCTCTAGATCTGTTGGAACCTTGTCTTTGCCAACTCTCCTGAAAATGTCTTTAAACAACATATTAAAATTCTAATTGAAGAAAAAAAACCAAAAAATGAGGTGGAAGGATTTTTGCAGAACACCGTATGAGAGATTTTGATTCTTGTACTTGCAAATGAGGATGTAAAGGGAATACAGTTTATCTAGAGGAAATAACCTATATCTTAGATGAGGTCAGCTCTATAAAGCATTGTTTGTCTGCTGGAATTAGAGGCAGGGATGAAAGAATAAGATTGCTTGTAAGACAGTTCAAGAATTTAATCCATATCCAGTGTGTTCCATCCATTCAGTAATAGTGCTGTTGTTGCACAGTGCCTCTCCCCTCTGTAGAATCATTTCATTTTTAATGGAATAAATACATAAATTTAAAATCTGAAAGCTCGCATGCAGCCATTAGACGACTATTGACAAAGTCGATACATTTTCCATGAAAAGACCCTTCTTTGTGTCCCTCAACATTGGCAAGTCAAAGGCTGGAACAAAATGAGTAACATGGAACCACAAGTTGAACACCAAATTTCTAATCATGAAAATGTTGGGTTACCCTTACTTTGTGCTGCTTGTTGGCCCTTTTCACATCAGAACTTCACAGTACTGAAGACAGCCAGCAAAAAAATTAGGCAACCTGTGTCTCCAGAACGTAGCACCAGTTTTACACCAGTATGACTGCATGGCAGCAGCAGAACGGTTAGCACTGTGGAGCTGCTGTGACTGAGTAATGCTTCAAGCACAAAAAACCTGCCCTTATGGCTGACCAGAAGTGCCAGAAATCTCATGGCAGAAGCACTTCTACAGCTGCTTTACTTATATCCAGGTATGCTTGACCTGGGATTAACATGTAAACCTCCATCTCATGTCAGCGGTGACCGTAATCCCAACCCTTCTCTCCTCAGCACTCCTGGAGTGTGGAACAGGAATGGGTCTGTGCCCCAGGGACAGACCTTAGGAACAAGGATGCCCATGGCTGGGAGACAAACTCCTCCTTCCCTGTGTCTCCTGAGTGCTACCTAATTATCCCCATGTCTGACCAGGTCACCAGAGTGGGATCTGATAGTGAACATCTTTGCTGTGCAAGCCTGCAAGGTGTCTCTCAGAATTCCAGGAGACTTCATCAGAGAAGATCTAATAAATCTGAACAATCTAACTTCATAGCAGCTTTTGTTTTCTTTAGCCAGAGACCCAGCATTATCTGCAGGCCTGGCAGAGAGCAGATGTTATTTGTATCACATACTGCAGGTACTGTTTTGCATCAAAAGCTGAAAGATATTTCTCTCTAAGGCACATAGCTGCTTAGGTGCTATTTGGACCTGGAAGGATGAGACATCTGTAGAAAAACTAGAACGTTCACAAGTTTTAAAGTGTTTAGAGTCGAGGCATACCCAGATCCACCCTCCCTGCTTGCAGAAAGCAATGTGGGCTCACATTAATTCCCATTTTTACCCCAATACATACCTAAATTAACTGGGAAGTGAGAGGTGTAACCACCGATGAGTTGAGGCTACAAAACCAAAACTTCAGAGTAAGAGCTCATCCTTCTGAGAAGAAACACAACAGTATGATACTGTCATAGAGACAGCATCCAATCAAACTGAAAGTAAATAATACCTTAGAAATAAGATAGCAGGGGAAAAAAGGTAGGTTCGTTGTTTGGGTTGTGTTTTTTTTTTAAATTAAACACTCTTGCCTAGTTTTCCTTAGCTAATTAGCATCCCTTCTTAGCGGTTTAAGTAACTGCTCATTTAGATCAGTGAATGATTGCTCTGAGATTAGGGTGTGGGAAAAATCTTTCTGTTGGGAATAATCTACTTATGCTACTGTTTATTTGAAGCAGTGATAAACATAGAGATTTTCCTTCCATATGTGCCAAGTATAAGAGAAAGCAGAATGATTAATGAACCCTTGCATTTTACCAATAAATTACTAACTTCAGACACAAATTTATAGTTTTTGTTAGTACAAGACATCACAAAAAATCATAACTAATTTAAATCAGTTTCATTGCAAGCTATTCTTGTTTTTTTAAGAATGTTTATATTATTTCCATTTGATCTGCTGGGAATGACATTTTGCGCACCATTATTTATAATCTACAAAAATTAATTATGCTTCTAATTAACAGCATGCAAATAAATTATTGCTCAAGGAGTTATTTATTCAGTTGTAAAGCAGGAGCTTTAAAACTGTATATATACCCATTTCAGTCGTGCTTCTAGCGTTTTCTGTTTTTTCCTTTTCTTTTTTGCTTATTAATTTCTTCCCAGATTTCTGAGGTCCGTTGAAGTTTAGCTTTTGCCTAAGTTTTCAGATGCTCGTATTTATTTTTTCTCCAATAAACAAGAACTGGATATACAACTTCACATGCATTTCCTTTCCCATACAAAGGATAAGAAGTCTAAGACAAATAATAATGGGAAAGAAAAAGCAAAACTATATTGACTGGTCAAAGTATTTCCTTCTCAGGGCCATTGAAATTAGCAGTTGTGGAAGACACCAAAGATGGCTCCAGAGACTGACATCTCATTATCTACAGAGCACATAAAGCAGACAACCACAATGCAAGCTACTTTCTTTTGCCCTACTATTTTATCCAGGTGCAATTAGAAGGAGTCACCTTGTGACAAAGCTAGGACACCCTGTCCCACTCCATTCTCACCTCCTTTTTTCAGGTTCTCACTGCGGGTTTGCAGTGGACCTCAGCACCTTGTTTCTGAAGAGCGGGTCTAACACCATCCATCTCTTTCCAGGGAGAGTCTCCCAGTAGCTGTTACACGATAGAAACTCTCCCTTACAAAAAGTGGCTGAGTGAATGCAGCCACACAATTACTCCATTTGTGCCTGTTTTCCATACATTTACAAGTTAATGACAGACACAGTCTATTTAAAAAAATATTTTGAACTGATGGTGCAGAATATTGAGAGAAAACGCACTTTGCATCATAAATATTCATTCACCCACATTTAAGAAGTAACTACTCCACATAGAGTGTCAGGGAAATTGTAGATGGTGTCTTGTCCAGGCAGAACACCTCCAGTTTCAAAACACAAACAGCCAGAAAACAATTTGAAAACATTTTATGGACTGCATTATGCTCACAGAAATCATTTTGAAGAAATAAGCAAGCCCACCCTCTCTGCTCATGGGAAAACACAGGATAGAGAAAGAAGTTAACTATCAAAATCTTAATTGTTAATCCAGAGATAGCCCAAACTTTTTATTTTCTTTAAACTAAGATAATAATTACCTACATATATATATATATATATATACAACCTCAGATATAATTTATCTGAGGTTCAACAAATTGTTCATAACCTTTAAAAATAAAGATTAAGCCATCTAGGAGAGTTTCCAATACCATTCCCACTGTGTTTTGGGCTGTCTGTGTCTCTCTCCTTTTCCCAAGCCCCAGGCATCAGCTGAGGTTTAGTACTTGAGCAAAGACAAGCGAGTGCCGCCTCTGTTGTCCCGCAGCAGCTTTCACACCCACATCTCCAGAGCTTCCTTCATGCTCTTGCAGTTCATATTCCACAGCCAGAGCCACGTCTTTCTCCAGGGAGCCACAGAGAGCCAAAGTGACCAGCCCCACAGCCCTGGCAGCCCGTCTGCATTCATCTGCCAGCTCTTTTCTAGAGAGTTGCCCTGGCACAGTCCACTTCAGAGGAAGCTGCAGAAGCAGCTGGAGGTTTTTTGGATGTGGCCACAGACTAAATGAATAAAATGATTAAAATGAAACAGATTTTTTAAAGACAGAGCCTTGTATTTATGAAGGGGGCCGACCGCTCTGTGGAAGAAGAGTCCACCACTGTTAGCCATGAGGCCCATGGTGCCTGACCCGTTCTGCTGAAAGACCCGTCAGCTCCTCCTCTGCGTATCAGTGAAGCTGGAGAAGGCTGTTTTCTCCCTGGGGAAGGGACTTCATTTCAAATATAAAGTTTTTATTAGCTGCCAGCGAGAGTCTTGCTTCAGCCACTCATTAGCTACATAGCATCTGCCACAGTGACATGCTGGGGCCCTTAGCAAGAAGGGGAGTGCAGGCTGCTAAAGCATCAAAAAGAAAGCAAAGCATGATGACAGGCATGTGAGGGGAACCTGGTGGCAGGAAGAGGGAGAGGAGACTTGGAGTCTTCTGAAGGAAATACCTCGTGAACCTGTTGCATATAAATAACCCTTAGGTCAGAATTATTTCAGGCTCCATGCACCTACTGCAGGGTGGATTTATGGCAGGGATGCTCCTGCTCATGAGAGGCTTCCCACGGCAGAGGTGAACAGATGAACACACACAGAGGAGAAGGGAAGGTCCTTGTCCAGGCCCCACTGCTTGAGGATTGCCAGGATGAGACCCAGCCCAACTGCTTTAACAGAGAGGCAATGTATGGAATAACCCAATATAAAGCACTACCAGGGACCAAATGCATAAATAAAGGGTCCTATGGAACCACTGAGTACTATGGCGCTAAGACCATATTGATCTGAAAAAGTACAAAAATGGTACAGCAATTTTGCTTTAAATATACAGCGTATACATAAGGGGAAGTCTTCCTTTTCAACACTGGTCCTTGATCATCTGTTCTACTTGGTAGTTGCCATGTGGGTCATGTTGAAAGCCTAATGAAACTATCAAAAGGTATGTTGGACAGTTTAATAGAGAAGTCTAATAAACAGATGTTAGTAATGAACAGCTACCAAATATATTAACATATCTTCTTTCTAATAAAACATAACGTAAAGTAGATGGATTGTGATACTCAACAACCTCAGCAGTGGAGTTAAAATTGAATTATATGGAAGAAGAAACAGCTCTGTTCTGATTTCAAAATTATGATGATCTACTATTATGATCCATCACTAGCAGAGCAGTAGGTGAAACAATAATAAATCACTGTTATTTATAATGCAGCAAATCATAAGAAGTATCAAGAGGAGTCATAATTCATTTTCACTTCAGGTCATAATTAGACATCTACTGCATTGTATTTTTGCATAGGTATATCAGTAGCATGGTAATTCATAATCCATCACACAGAATCGAAACAAATGCAAACTGAGTAAAGAACTATTTCTCTCCCCAGTGTATTTAATATATGCATTAAGCAACTGGAGTAAGTACAGATATTCAGTACACACAAGTGATATGCAGTATATTTTTTTCTATTATGCTAATATATTTCAGTAATTTGTGCAAAATTCCCTAATGGCTTTTGAATTTGAGAACTTATTAAAGAAACTGCATGCTTCCAAACATACATTTACCCAGGGTTTGCCATGCTTTTTGGATAATACGGTTGGTGATTTGCCAGGCAGAGAGTGGCTTCTAGTTTCCTTCTTGGTTTCCGAGTGCACAGATGTTCAAGGAAGCTTAGTAGCAAACTGGTAGGGATTTGCATTTGAGGGCGAGAATTCAGTTATTTTACCTTCTCCTTTTTTTTTTTTTTTTTTCTCCCAGTGTGAGAAATTTTGCTCCGTGGATCATGCAGGAAGCAGCGTGCTGCTGAAAAGCAGCAACTGCGATATACACCTGTTCAGATCAGTGGAGTTTATTATAACAGGGATTAGAGAGCCTTAGTTGTATTTACAAAGAATTTCTCTCCAAAGCAGAGCGAAGCCCATGCAGCTTATTCTTCATAAATAATTACATTTAAAAAAAAAAAAAAAAGCAGCACCAGATCGGTTTGGACATAAAGACATTGACTTTTTCTTTGCAATACTGTAAAAGAAGCCTAGCCTCTTGGAGGCAAGGGGCTATGCTTCCTAGATGCCAGATCCAAGCACCAGGACCAGCATGCTTGGTTTTTTAATATATATCCAGGTTTGTACACGCCGGGGTTTCTGATGCACAGGGGATGTTCATGGAAGATGCAGATCAGGCCCTGCATTGAGCATCTCTTGAGGTGCAGCCCAGAGGCACAGGCAGCCTGGGTGGCTCCAGGGCAAACGGGTAAAGCCAGCAACCTCAAGGCATAAATTCAGAGACATCTGGAGAAAGTTACAGCCAACTGCTTCACCTTCCTCTGGGTTGTGGCATTCCCGATGCCCCGTGTTACTCGACTTGTCGCCTCTCCCTCCTCTCTTGCTACGACCTTTCCCTGGAGCTGTGCCCCTTCCCTGGGGCTCCTGACACCCTGACCTGTTCCCGGCAGTAACGAGCAGCACATTTCAGTTACAATTTACGGCTGGTTGAGGTCAGACTTTAACACCTCTAAGCATTATTCTACAACGCTGTTGATTATAGAATTATTTCGTGAGAACATCTGTCTTCCACTTCAAATGTATCCTCAAGTTATTTTTTCACTCCTAAGGCCAGAGCTGGAGAAGGAAGCCACCCGATACCAAAACAAGGCAACTTTTGAAGAACCTTGCAGGAAACATGAAGGTAAGCTTCAGAATAACTACTCCTGCTGCACAAGGCTTTATTCAAGAACAAGTTATTGGTCTTACATCTCCTGTGGTGCAAAGGGGCGTTCCTCAGCAGAGCTCATTCACCCCACGCGGCTTTGGGAGGCAGGAGGGTTAAACACATCCCCTTCCCCAGCAGGTTGTGGGAAATAAAGCACCATCACCCTGGAGCGGGAGGGGAGCTGCCCCTCCATATCCGTGTACTCCAGGTTCAGTAGAGACATCTGTCTGATAAATAGCTCATTTTGCAATCACTATCATATAATTTAGTATTTTGACAGGTGCATAAACTTAACATGAGCTTTATATAAATATTAAACAGTCTTTCTAAAAATGAAAGCTCTGAAATGAACACAGTTCCTTAGGCCTGCCTTAATAATTATTCTGAGGAAAGGTTTTTCTGAAGAAGAAAGGGAAAAAAGATCTCTCTAGTGAAAGAGCATAGGAGTAATTTGGTTATATTGTATCTGGGTTTTGAAAGTATCAGTTTCAGGTGCTATCAGAATGTACCAGTGATGATAGCTTTCTACAAGGCTCTCCTTTTTTCTCTTTGTTTTGGGTTTTTTTTTTTTTGGTTGGGTTGGTTGCCTTTTTTTTTTTTTTCTTTTACAGTTCAGGCTTATCTCTTTTTCACTACCCTGAAGGGAGATGTTTACTATAAATCTGCAAGGATATCACAGAACGGGATCAAGGCTGAGTGAACACACAAGAAGATTTAGGAAAGTAAATACATGATAAAATTAATGAAGATGTTCCCTCCCGATGCTCTTCCTGTTGTGTTACCCCTTTCACTCTGCGATAGCCTTTCTATTGTCCACCTCCTTCCTCCTGGCCTCCACTCCTGCCCTTGCTGGGCACAGCTTTGTTCCCAGAGAGGCACTTAAAGGATAAATCCTGAAGTCTTTGTGCTGCTTTTTTCTTTTTTTTTCCCCCCTCACAGACATTGATTTTACACAGAATGCACTCTACTCTCAGCACTTACTGCAATCAACATAAAACTAGTGTGGTACCACCTCTGAGGGCACCTTTCTTGTTTTGTCTCCTATTATAAAAGAACATTTAAAGAGAATGATACAGCTGAAACCTACTGTTTAACTTGTAGAAATGTTCTCTTCTTTTTTGTCCTTAAAGACAGTATTTAAAGTAACATTTTAGGAGGCCGCCTTTTTGTCATAATGAAACATCTAAAAAATAGTGGTCTAAATATTCTCTTGCTTTGTCCTGATAATGACAATTAGAAATGACACCAAATGCTTGCCTCACTTTAAAGATGCTTAATGGTCATCAGTTAAACAGTGCCATCCAAGCTCTTTAAAGATAATTAAATAACCTATTACCAGCTTCACACTAGCAGCAAGGAAAATGCCCCTGAGCAGTTGTAAGTTGTCCAACACAATTGAAGGAGCCAGTCTCGGGGCTGAAAATTGAGAGCCAGGAGCTCCTGGTTCCAAATTCCCCTCTTCGGTAAAATCTTCTTGGCCAAGTGTTGTGTGGACATCTCAGAACCCTGATGGGGACACACTAACCAAGACACCAAAATCTCAGTGAGAGCGCCACATAAGTCACACAATCTCTGTCACTTCTGCCTCTGTTACATCCTTCTATTTTTTTTTTTAAACACCATCATATTTACCTGTTTACAACCTATTTGCTTGCTCATTACAGCTTTATGAAATTCTATACATTCCATGCTTCACGGAATTTGTGGCCCATTTGTTATTTTCGTACTATAATGAAACACTTTTAGAGTAGATGTAGCTTTGTGATGAGGATTTTCAGGGTTTTTTTTCCTGTAACATCAGCTGTATTTCAGTCTTTTATGTCCCTACTGAAATCCCTTGCTAATATGCAGATACAAAGAGAAAATAAATATTCATGCACCATTTCTATTAAGGACTAAGTTCTGCTGGGCATGACATTGAAGGTGAAGTTTTCAAAAGATAAACTTTCCCACAGGAGTGAATGACATAATTCTAAAAATGCTTTCTTAAAATGCCAATTTATTAATAATGGCTTTATGCACACACAATTACTGGGGAGCTGATTTTTGTGACATATCGGGAGTAAAGCAAGCCCATAAAATCCAGAATTTTCTTTAAATTTATTCATTACTATTCAGACATTGAATATGTTTTATCTTTTTTTTTTTTTTTTTGGATCACATAAGCTCTGATTCATGATATTGGGCTATAGCAGTCATCTCCCCTTAATAAGCAGGGCTCTGCTTCGTGTATGAACTGAGTATCTGATCCCACAGCTCTTTGTCACCCTGATGCTAACAAAGTAGATGAGGAAAGCCAGCCTGAACTGTGCTTTCAAAGGCTGGTCAAATAAATCTGGTGTTTAATCAATTTAGTTTATTATTTAAAGGAAGGTGTCAGGAGCTGCTCACCTCAGGTTTAGGTCCTGCATGGGCTATTTTTATACACGAGTGATCTCATCTATGGAAAAGGGTGAATTCACTATAAATAAATTTCACTGCAATGAGTTAATATGCATAACTGCTCTAGCATCACATGTAATATTCTAACAGCAGAAAATACAGCCATGGGCACGTGAGTTGAAAATCTAGACCAACTATAAATATAAGATAGTTTGAATTCAAAATCAACTTGATTAAATGCAAACTCCAAGAACATTTACCACAAATTTTCAGGAAAACTAAATCCATTTCTTGTAACCACTATATCAAATCAATTCTAATTCCTACAAACCTCTACTTGAATATTTCTGTACTGTGTCACATTGCCTTCTTCCTTACATGAATAAATCCCCTGAAGTCCCCCATTATTATTTTCCCAGAATGGCTCCAACTAAATAGAGTATTTGCATGTGTTGAAGAACTGAATTTAAGGACAGATTTTTCCAATAAAATACAGACCTCAATAAAGTAAGAGAACTCCCAAAATATTTAGCAATGGTTATTTTTAAGACCCTGAATTTCATGGACAGTTTTTTTCATGTGTGATTTCCATTTCATTTTCTTCATCTCTGTTATAGCATAAAATTTCATCAAGTGTAAATGTCAGATCTTTTCTTTATTATTTGCTAATGTCATAAAAAGCTGAAATGTTTGCTTTGTTAAAGGGCTTACTGAGCATTGACTTTTCTTTATTTGTATTTTACTACCAAAAATGTTTTAAAAAATAAAATGATAAAAAATCCCATCTGAAATGGGATTTAAATAACAGAGCAAGGTTTGCCATTATCATAAATGTATAAAGTGCTTTGTGAGTAATAAAATGGATCATGGATTCTGGATAATTCAAACTGAAATGTTATGTTCAGTATCAAGATTAGATTACATTAATGTAGTTCATTTTAAATGGTTTAAAGGCCATCAGATGCATGTGAAAAGAATCTGTATCATAACTTAGAATAAATAGACTGAGACATTTGTTTATAATGTCAGTGCTAAACAAATCTATTACTACATTTCTGCATGTAACACTATGTTACCACTGTTATTAAACAAGCAGAGCATGAAGATAAATTATAGCTTTAATTATAAACATTACCTTTGCATATTTATTAATTTAAAATGAAACAATGTTCACTAACCTTGGATTATTTATATTTGCTAACATTTTAATTAACTTTGGTTTATTTATGTAACTTCTTTGGTTTATTTATGTAACTATGCTGATGGTCATACATAGCCACTTAACTTGTGTAACCTATCACACTACATATTATCCAGGAAACCATACAATGTTGTTATGGCCAGTTTTGCTTTAAGATTCATATAAAAAAACCTGAGGTAATAACTGATGGGAATCCCCTTTAAGCTCACTCTTAGATATAAACTCCACCCTTCCTTTTTTTTTTTTTTTTTTTAATTACACCCCTCTACCCAAGATACCAGCCATAATTCAAAGAAAATTCTGCTTACCCTGAAATTATTCCATTTGACAATATGCCCTTGATTCAATATTGCTAGCATTCATTCTTAAAGTGATTTGGGGAGAAAAAAAGCCCTTGAAGGACTCCATGTTTATTATAGTTCAATAACGAGCAGATAATGGGTTATATGGAGGAATTAAGGTCATAATACAGCCTGAAAATTTTCTTTGCCTGGTTGAAGTATATCAGAGGAAGAGAAACTGCTGAAGTTTCAAATCCCTGGATGAGTTTCAAATCCTTCCAACTTCCAGCTAGAAAATGGGAAAACAAGCTTAACAGTGAAATTCTTACTGCTGCTTTACAATGAAGCTCTTTATAACTTCCCATCAGCCACACTTAGCTAAAGTCAAAATGAGACTCAGCTGACTTCAATAGCAACTCTGTTGGGCCCACCTGCAAAAATCTGATTGAGCAGCTCTCAGCAATGTGGGCTTTGTCTGTCTCTAATCCTGATGACCCGATAAAAGGCAGTTCTACCAGCATTTGTCTTAGGATAGAGGTTTATGTATGGCTGGTGAAGTGGATAAGAAGCAAAGCCATTCCCACACAAATGCTTTTAAAATTAATGTTAAATTCTTCTATTAAATATTGGCTTATACTTATATGGATTCTCTTTGTCCCGCATATCGGGGAGAAAAAATGTTTTAATATTTAAATAAAAAAAGAAGTATTCAGAATTTATCATATTTTGTATAATTAAAGTTTTGAAAAATTAGCTTTATAATGAAAATGCAATAAGTATCTTTAATATAGAAAAACACTTTGAATAACAAATGCCTTTAAATAAATAACATAAATAGTTTTATTGTATTACTCCTTCCAATGCCAGAGTTGCCTTAGTAACCACAAGTCAGAGACACCAAAGGGAACCAGCTAAACAGGCCTTAGAGTGGAATGAAATACTAATACATTTTTAATATTGCGTAGAAAGCTTGAATTAAGTTTTATAGAGGATTTACACCCAGTGATCCTTACCTTTATTACGCTGCAGCACCATACATTCTGAATAACTGGGAAGCTCAATACAGTCCATCTTTTACACGTTACCATATTCCAACCCAACTCTGCAAAATTTTCTTGCAAAAATGCTGAAGATATCTTGAAATCAGCCTGACCTGAGTTGGGATTTAACCAACATTCAAAGAGAAGCTACAGGTGTCCTACCCATTGCAAGCAGGTGCAAATTATTAGCTAAACAGTGGCTTTTAAGACTCTGGTCAAAGAATTATTTCTGAAATTAAATAAATAGATGGAAACCCATATCACTCTGTCCCTTTTAATATTAGAGTATCAGAACAAAATATGTGTTATTTTTTGAAATCTTTCTAAGTGGCACAAAAGAGTTGGACTTTGTGGACAGTTCCCCAAAATTTCAGTTCCCCAGCCACAATGTAACTAACTGACCATATGTCCAACATTTTCCTGTTTTACTAGGAAAGTAACTTTTTTTTTTCCTACTGTGCCCCCTAAAATAGGATTATGCTGTTTTAATACATCTTAATTACAAAAAAAAATGAGCCAAAATGTTGTCATTTTCCTACCTTGCACATCCAAAACTGACACTCTACCTCCATCTTTATCTAGGACCATCTCAACTGCTCTTTCTGGAAATAATATATACCATACATAGTTGCTGTCCTAACAATGACAAAAAGTACCATGAATTGTAGGCTGCCCTTTTGTAAAAACCTGATCAGTAATCCCATTTAAGAGCAGTTGAAACTCTTTAGTGAGATCACATGTTAATTTCTAATAATCATCACTAAAACTGTCCAATTATTCCAACCCATCATTCATTATGACGACTGAAACCTCCTTTATCAGTTCTTTTGACCTCCATAGTTTTATTATTCTTTAAATCATTTACAGTATGTCTCTTGCCATAGCTGAAATAGTAATTAACCTTAGTGATATCAAACATTTTATCAAATTCTTAATCTAAAACTTTGGAAAAGGTTGAAAGTAGTAAGCAGAACTAAAAATAAAATGTCGTCAGTGGTGGACCTTGTTCATACGAAATTTGTGGTGAAAAAATGATGTAAAATTAAGGTTATATATGGCTGATAAAGTAAGATCATTCTTCCTTTAGAAGAATATTATCTTAGTTCTGCATTAGAAGACAGTATTTTTAATGATATTCAATTAAACTCAATAAAGCAATTAGCATTAACTCTCAGGGTAATTACATCTCTGGGCCTGACAAAGATCATACTTCAACCAACATTCTAGCAAAGCTTAGCGACTAAATAAACGTGTGGTTTACCTGGCAAGGTCATCTCCCTGACGTTATTATCCCTGACAAAGGAGTCAGCACTGCAAGAGCAGAGCAAGATGGTAAATGTGCACACTTGTCTGATTATGCTGTAGCCCCATTTTCTTGAGAGGCAAGAAACATCTCCTGGCAAAGCTCAGCAATTCTGAGCCATTCTGGCCCTTCTTAACAAAAATGGAGGAGAAAAGCAATCTAGCCGTGCAGAAATTAAAATAGGAAGTGCCAAGATAATGCAATTTTACTCCGTATATGCTGGAAAGGCTGGCAGAGCAGAAACAAGCTCCATCCATGCGTGTGGTACCTGGGGAGATGCTGCAACTGTGAGACTCTTGGACCGACTTTAGAGACGGTGAGTGAGGCAGTTCTTGGGCTGTATTTCCCAGCAATGCTGTTCCTGTGCAAACATCATACAGAAGAGCAAAAGACCAAGTCAAAATCTTATGTGTTCATTCAAAAACAAATCCTGCAAAGTTTATAATACCATCTTAAAACACCTCAGAAAATGCTCCAAGATTGAAAACCTTTAATTTCACTGAGTCTTGTTTCAATTTCAAATACAAGCATTTCCTTTAGATTTATTTTAGCTTAGATTTTGCCAGAGCAGTCTCCTACTAATCCAAACATGCAAAATTTTGTTAGGAAAAGACAAGGAAAAGGAATTATCTTATTTTTATCTAATTTTTTCAGGTGGATGGAAACCCCACAAGAATGATTTACCACACAACATTATTATATACAACAACTCTTCCTGCTGATGTTAATAGATGTCTCAAAATGCAAAACTGAAAAAGGTGCTAGACATTTATTATTAAGATGTACACAATAAATTTATTTCTGATTTGATTCTAAATTGATCCCGGATTTAGTTACATTTTCTCAACTAGTTCACTTTTCCCTAATACCGTCACTTGCTCACATCAAGAAATCTTAGGAAGAGAATTTGAGAAGCAATAATGCTAATTCTGCTGTGACACTTTTAATATTGTGCCAGATTTGACAGTTGTAAAAAACCCTGTTTCCAGTGTGAATCTTTCCATTAAATCTTAACTACAGCATTTGATTAAAGATTTCAAACAGTTGCATTTGAGCTTCAATGGTGAGCACTTCCTGCCTGGGCAAACAGAGACAAAGTGGTGCTCCTGGTTGTGAACCTGCACGTCCAGAGCTAAATCCTGCTCTGAAACTCAGCAAGCACTGATTTTGAAGGCTGATGCCTCTTCCCTGACTCCAATGGGAGCCTCCCCAGGGGCAGAACCTTTTGATGAGGAAAGGGGGGGTGACTGCACCTACACACCTTCCACCTGGGTCTCCTGCTCTTCTCTTTGTGGCAGCTGGTACAAATAAATACAAGGAGGTGCAGATTGCCTTTGCAGGTAGGTGGGATGACTTGATCTGGCCAGACAGTTGTATCCAACACGTGGGAGCCATGTCTGGGTGGCTGGGGCTCCAGGAAACCTCTTTTCCAGTTTCACAGCACATATGCAAGATGCTGATCTACGGATGTTGTGTATATAGTCTTAATAGCACACCAATTTAATCAGGCCTGCCACACTGCCTTAGCTATCATTTAATTGACTGTGGTTTATATCTTGCATATTTAATAGTTATGCAATTTATCCACTTCACCAAAAAATAGACAAATATTAGCAAATGTTATACTGTGAACTCAATTTAAATACAATGGTTTTATTTCTCTGGATTTTTTATTGTACTAAATAATGCTTACGAGCTCAATCTGTAGAGGGAAAAAAAAAAGCGTTCCTAATTATACCTTTCCAGTCCCACAAGGAAATCAAAGCATCATTGCTGATACAGCTAAAAAAGATCTCATTATGTCCCATTCATCCTTAGCATCAGGTCTTTTTCTAGTAGCAAGTGATCTTTTGATCTCCCCCTTTTTCCTCCAGGTTAACTGCATTCAGCATTTGTCCGTAAGGCTGCAACACCTCTCATGACATTTCATAAGCTTTATAAATTCCATTTTTCCCTTTGCTTGTTTCCTCTGGTAGTTTTAAATCAGTTTATCTCTCCCACAGAGCAGAGGTCCTGACCTGACATGGACCTTTGACCGTCACAATGCTAACACAAGAGCTCACTTATCAGATCCGAGTGCCTTGGAAACCCAAAGACAGCTGGCACTTACTGAGAATGGGAGGTTAGTAAAATTAATGGTGTTGTACTGAAATGCACAAGGTAAATATTTGGATATGTTAGAAGAGCATACATATCCATAACCCTCACCCATATGGACACTGCACAGGAGCCGGGGCTGAGCTGGAAACAGAGAAGCAATACTGACTGTCACATGAGGTTACTTCCTCTCCAAAAAAAGTTTGATTTCTTTTCCACCCACATTTTTATTTCTTATAATTGAGTTTTAAAATAAAAAGGGAGGTCATTCTGCTTGTCCCTGGGCTACCTGGAAAATTACTGAAAGTCAGAGACATGTGCAAGATATCACAACCTCTTCTGCACACCCCATGAAGGGGCACTCAGGTGAAATTCTTAACTCAGTTTGTCATCTAACTTATAACAAACACTTACATTAAATAAAATATTTGGGGCATAATATCTATAAAAGGAAATTTTGATATCAAATGCTAAGCAGAGCTATTTCATTTGACATATCAATTTGCTCATTTTCAAGAAAATCAGCTAGGAAACAGCTGCACTATTTTCATAGGAAAAATATCCCAGCCTTCAGAAATTCAGAGTTTATTTAAGGTCTTATAAAAGCAAGGAATAGATAGCACGAATGACTTTTTACCTCAGTAATTCATTCAATTTTCACCTTTGGAGAAAAAAAGAATTGGAACAATCCCTATATTAATTATAGCTCTATACTGATTCAAGTATTTTGGCCCTGCCACATTGTTCACATTTGTTAAAATCTTTTCTGGGTACTTGAAAGAAATTCCTGGATATTTATGTAACCTTGAGAAATTTAAGAGGGAGAATTGGCCACCTCCAAAATTTGATCTCTCTCAGGAAATATATCTGGAATGACACATTAATTTGTAATGAATATCTAATTCATTTGTAGTTTGATGGTGTAAATTTCAAGGTATAGGTTAGGTAATCAGTCTTACTCACTGTATTAGTGTTCATATTCTTCCTTCCTCCACCATCTGTGCTGGGGCCAAGACAAGGAAATACCCTTTGGGGTTTGGATTTAGAGCTGGGAAGTGTATCTATGGTCAGACTGTACAGCCCCATCCCAGCAGGGACACACTGAAAACTGAAATATACCTTGTTCAGCAGGGAAAATGCACCTTGGATCTCAGGGTCACATTTCTCTTCACATTGCTGGGGCTTCCTCTCATACACACATATAAAGAGTGACACAGCAAGTAAGCTGCTTCCTAAAATTTGTGAAATATCTGCAGCTAATAGTTTCCAAGCAAGTTTTGTAGTTGTGAGCGGAGGCCACCAAATCTCACCCGATAATCCATCGAAGTAGTTTGCATTTGTACCAGCAGATACAGTACACAGTGAAATAACAACGTTAAACAATGGACAGATTACTGTATTCCTTGTTAATAATTTCAGCTGTTTGAGTATCTTTATAATATCCTGTCACAGAATCATAGAATCACAGAATCTTAGTGGTTGGAAGGGACCTTTGAGATCATCAAGTCCAACCACAACCTCAGCTGGGTTTGCCCTCAGGAACCGGAGTTGGTGACCACTTGAGGAGCCTTTCACACCATTCTTTATTTGGGATCTTGATGGTCATTTTCCACCTATTGCATTATGACTTTTTTTGCTGGATTCATGAACACTGTAATATCAAGGCTCCATTTCTAATACAAATCCGAACCTACATTCTACTTTAAGATTTTTACTCATCATACAGACACAGTATGTCTTGTCTTAAGCTAGTCTTACCAAAAATGCAGTCTTCACTTTCATGAACACTCCTAGCAACGTCAGTGGGAAAATGTATATCAGTAGGAATATGCAAACAGGTTCTTTGTTCTTAACTCTTGATTATTCTAGTGAAAACTAGCTTGGCACATAATAAAAATGGTGCTATTAACATGTTAACAGGGATATTAATATTACTGGTGCAGTTGTTAAGATCCCCAAAGTTTCAATAGTTTTTCAACAATGGATTTACTTTTTTTTTTCCACTGAAAGAATATAATTCACCACAGTAATTTTTACAGGTTTTACATGTACATAAGTGAGAATTTTCCATTTCCCTTATCACTGAAGAAAAAAAAAAAATCAGACCCTGATGTTAATAGGTAACTCACTGGATTTGTCAAATGTAATGGCAGTTTTGCTATAGGCTTCAGTAAAAATAAATAAATAATCAGGATTGCAGTTACATGTCCATTCTGCTCTTCCTTCTTGCTTTTGTAATTAGGCATGCTCTAACTTGCTCAGTACAGTTCATAGTACTTTACAAATAAATCTTTCATTGACACTATCCTACAAAATGGACTAATTGCAATTCAGAACATAAATAATGGGAGCATAAATAAAAGAGCTTCTCTTTTTCCCCTGACTCGTTCCATCTTCAAGTTTGACTTTGATTGGAGTGGGATTGCCAGTAGTGTTGGACAGTTTACAAGCTGTCCCCAAAATCCTGAATGATGTGTTTCTTGCTGAGTCTATGCCCCACAGGATCCGCCAAGCAGGCATCACACTAATCCAGTATTGAACTATTCAAGCATGTGGGAGTTCGAGCTGTCAAGAACTGTAAGAATCATGTGTAAGAAACTCAGCTTTTTCTCTCTTTTTCTTCCCCGGTTCATATATGTAACTACATTTATCAATACGTTATGTGTTCATCTCACCACAAGCCTATCTTGATTTCTTGCTTTGAACAAGCTGCTATAATCAATCTGAACCAATCTAAACAATTCAAGGCACCTTGTATCTTCGCTTCAGAAAGTGCTCCTGTGAAGAAAAGGCTTTTACAAGTCACACAACATGTGGATGCAGGGGCACGTAGCTGAAATGGGATAAATCTCAAAGAGGTCACAGGCTTCTGTTGAACCCTAAATAAGTTTCTGAACCTCTTCCTCCCCTTACCAACAAACATTCTCAGCATGGCCTCAGAAATCAGTGAATACTTTGACAATTGAGAACTTATGTAAGACGTTAACACCACCGGTTTCCCCCCTCCCCAACTTTAAAGACAGGGAGGAAGAAATGGGCTGCTCCAGTGCAGCAGATTGCTTGGCTGCTCCTGCTCAGAGCCACCTCTGCAGCTCAACGGTTTGCAAATGAAACAGCCCAATTTGCTTTAAATATGTGGTTTGGCTTTAAGGATATCATATAAAATTCTGAGCCACTCTTCAGAAACGCCTTGACATGGGATTACTCCTCAGTGACGCAATGTAATTGACCCTGCATTTCTGAGAAAGGTCTTCAAGAAGGAAGAAAAAAGCCCTACATTTTTGGTCATGCTCAGTGTGGAGAGCCACTATTGTGTATGACCAAAAAAAGGTTAAGAAAAGCAGATCAAGGCAACAAACATTGCTCAGAATTGTTACGTGACCCCAGGAATGGAAAAGATCCTGGCTTGAGCCCTCTGTAGCATAGTGGGCAATATGTATTTCAAGAAAATGTTTTTATCATTTATTATGTCATAAGCAAAAGAGTAAAATAAACTGTTTATTATCGTGTATAAAATGCTTTTGACCAGCCAACTGAAAAACTAATTTCATTTTCTCATTACACTGCCTCAGGCATCCTTTAACATCAATTTTTATTACAGACAAAGACGGAAAATTAAAATGATCAGTTGCAGTGGAAGGAAAAACATTTGTTTCAGAATTTTAAAAAGTAAGGCTAATAAGCACTGAAGCTGCTAATCATTCTTTGTAATTACCATTAATTTTGCAAGAAATGGAAGAGGGGTCCTAGGGATCTGTATTTTAATACCCCAGAAGGAACTCTCCTGTGTGGAAGTATTAAGGTTTCTAAGAAAACTTGAAACAGTAAACCCAGGAGTCCCTGCAGAGACTGCTAGGTCTCATTGCACTGGAATAGGAAAGTTAGTTATATAGATGCTCCCTAAAGGAGAATTAGAGGCATTTTTCCTTGCTTCTAGGTGGAATTTATTCTCCTTTGGGTACGATTAAACCAGCTTCACCAGCACAGTCACATGCCTTAGTATCTTTTCTATTTCTAAAGTGCATCAGATCACAATAGTTTTATGGACTTACCAAAAAGGACAAGAAAATGCCCACAAGGGAGGTCACTCATAGCCCCCCCACAATGGGTCATCACAGCCTTTTTCCTCCACAAAGGAGCCACACTAGAGCAATCCCAGACTGAAAGGTGGGGTCTGTGGTGATCCCTGAAAGAAACACAGGAAAAAAAATTAAAAATAAATCTGCACCTACCAGTGGCCCAGTAACCCATTTCACCAGATGTGAAGGCCTTTTGGGGATATGAGGCCAGAAAACCAACAAGCAGCAAGACTGAAACAACTGACATATTTACTATTTTGTGATTCTTGTGATTTTTTTTTTTGGCCTTGAAACATTTAAAGATGCTATTGAGCTCATCACCTTGCAGTGCTGGCAGAGCCTAAAGCAAAATATTTTATCATTGGTTCTTGCAAAAACCTTCCACTTGCTTCAGCTATTAAGGAACTGGCATCAAGGAGGACCTTCACGGATGTAACATCAACAGCACAACAATACCAAAACTAAAGTGCTTCTTACAAGGAGCTTCTGCCATTAGCTCTATCGAAGCAGCACATTCCAACAAGACAATAACACAAAAAGACATTTTATAAGATAAAAGAACATCTTATCTTTTTGTGTAACAATTTCATAGGCCTTTCCAGTCTGATTCCCAGGCTACTCCCAGATGTAGGAATTCAGGCTTTCCATTTTCTTGGGGCAGCTTTAGGTGCCATCCTGTTTCCCTTCCTTTTTTTTTTTTCCTTTCCTTTTCCATCAATTTCTTCCTTTTTGCAGAACACCCTGGACTTCAGTGGTAATGATGAGCTTCAAATGAGGAGAGAACACTACCTTAAATGACTATCACTGTCTTCCATGGAAAAGACTCCAGGGAAGTATATGTATAAATATATGAAGTTTTAATTCACCTACATATTGAACAATCGTCTTAAGATAGTGGAGTTGGTGATGGATGGAGGAATGAAGGCAAAAGTGTGCACTATGAATGCAGTCAGCTCTGTCATTTTCTGGATTCCAACTATAGGGAATCAATCTTTACCCATCTGCAAAAATCAAATTAGAAACCTCTTAAACTCTGCTAAAATGCTAATTCTTAGGGGGAATTTACTTTCAAAGCATCCTCTGGGACAGCCCTTCCTGGGTCCCAGGGGAGATGGATTGCCATGGCCACTTCAGGACTGATCCTCAGCTGTTGTATTTTGGTCGAGTTGCTCTAATTTATTCAGTAATTAGGCCAGCTGATATCTCTTTAGAATGTATTATTTTGTACATGCCTGTTTTCAGTGATATATGCAGTGTCAAACATGAGACAAAAATATCTTCATTTAGGCCTAAACCCTAAAGGGTGTTTTTCTCTTTTGTTTCCTGAAAATTGTTTAAATATTTTAAGCATGTGCTTGACTGATCACCATTAAAAGCTAACTTACCATCTATCTCCTTTCTAAATGACATGTTGATTTAGGACTGCATGGCACATCAGTTATAACATGACTAAGCCCATCTTCATTATTCTTTTATTTAAGTCTACACATTATCTTTAGGTGTTTCTCCGCCAGGCTACTACTGAGATTGTGGCAAGTACCCTTCACTTCAAAATTCTTCTGCCTTGTATCAGGCAAAATTAATGCTATTATTAAGCTGTTGAATCCTAATGTAATTCATCTTGAAACACAGGCAGCAGCAAACAGTTAATGCATAAGGATGATGAGCAAAGCTTGCTTTTAATACACTCACAGGAACCTACCACTAGCTAAGGGTATGCAATGCAGTTTGCTTGGATCTGCAAAACAATCTAGTCTTTTAGGACATAAAAGTAATATAACGCTGGATTAAGGGTACAAGAAGTGCTAGAATAATATTTTCAGAAAGCAGGAATGACGGTTAAAACAGAATTCACTCACTACACAGCAGTAAACACAGTATTTTGATAATGCCTTCTATTATTCTTGTGAATATTCTCGGGAGGATAAGGAGGCTTTATATCACAGATAATTAAATGCAGGCTCTTTACTATTATATCTGTTGTATTCCAGAGAGCAGTAGGTTATAGGGCAATAGACTGAAATTAGATTTTAGCAGAACATGTGTCCTGACCTTTCTTTTAAAGCAGATCTATTTACTTTATAATGCAGTTCATCTTGTAGGAACTGATGTACTCATAGCCAGTGTAAAGGTTAAGACATATGTGACTCTTAAACCTTCTTGCTTCCAACTCTGACATAATTCTCTTCGTTTATATTGTGCAAAGAGGTATTTTAAATAGCCAGTGTTGAAAATAATCTTTTTTTGTGGTGAAGTTAATTTCAGCTATCCTAACATTTATACATGCAGTGGAGCAAATGGATTTCTAAATTGCAAATCTAATGGGCCTGATCTTCTCAGCGTAAATCAGAGTAGCTCCACTGAATCAAATACTGAAGCCAACGAAATTTCACTGATTTATATCTAGGTACCTCTCTTGGAGCTTAAATGGATTAAAGCCAGATTTACATGATTGTAAGTGATAAGATCTTGGCCTCATGTATTTTGATACATTATAGGCCAGATTGTGAAACCCTTATGTCAGTGGCACAACTCGCATGAGTAAGTGCTTGCTGATGTGACTGTGGGCTACACAATCTGGCTTTGCATTACACAGATGTAAACAAGTAACCAAGAGAAAGTTATTAAGTGGCTTTGATGATCTCATAAATAAACACGTCATGACACTTAAGTAGCTTTAATAGTTTCAGAACCACAAGAAATATGTACAGTCCTATATTACAGATGCCCTGTGTTGTGGTCTTTAAATATAATAGATGGGAGTTGGTTCAACTATATCATGCCATGATTCTGGATACCATTTGATTTGCAGAGAAAAAAATAGCATGAAATAGGACAATGTTGCACTATGCAATGCAAATAGGAGGTTTTGCACATTCCTCACTGCTCTTACTGTTGTTGTCTATTGAACACCCGAAATCTCTTTCCTTTGGCTTGTGATCTTGGTTTTTTTTCCCTATATTCTTATTTTCTCCTCCATCTTGTAATTTATTCTCTGAGCAAGACCTTCACATTTTGAGCACTACTGGTTTGTTTTTTTTTTCTGCATTAGGTAAATTTATCCATTAATAATACTAGTAATTGAACACCATGCACATAATAGGATTATTGGGGGGTGTGTTTGTGTGTGCCCATTTCACAGACAATACTACACATATGCGTATATTAACAGATTTTGATTCTATATATATTGCGTAGGCTAATCCACCAGAAACACAGTCATAAATTTAAGTCTCTCAAAATGCATGCCCACCCCTGCAGCCCCTGCTGTGTCCCAGCAGAATCACGCTTTGTGACGTGGCCATTTAGGACACGTTGCCATAACACATTACTTAGCAGAGGGTGAGAAATTATTGAATTAGTTCATTGACCATGCCTGTAGCTCTTAACTACCAAACACTGCATAAATTATCACAGCCAAACACCAGTTTTTCTCTACTAACAGTACCACCAACAATAAACACGAAAGAAATGGAAGAAAAGAAGATTTTAGTTTCAGACAAATGGCGGTTCATTTTAGGAAAGTTTCCTTTAAATCTAACCTGTTTGAACATTTAGATAATGACAAAAATTTGCAACTTAGAGGGCTAATACTTGAACCTTCAATTGGGTTGGGAGGGGGAAGTGAAGAAGCCACCTCAGCAACTTCTCAGACATTGCAGGAAGCAGACCACTACAAGGCTTTTACAAAAGAAGCATCTAGAAAAAAAAGACCAACTATGAGATTAGCTAACAGAGACTCCCAGAGATGTGCAGCCCTCAAACACATCCCAACCCAAAGCTGCTTGCTTCTTCCAATG
This sequence comes from Scolopax mira, assembly GCA_004320125.1. Lineage (NCBI taxonomy): Eukaryota > Metazoa > Chordata > Aves > Charadriiformes > Scolopacidae > Scolopax > Scolopax mira. The sequence goes on from BJBW01004270.1 coordinate 200,031, forward strand.
TTTTTTCACAGACCAGGAACCACTCACTTTCTCGTAGTGCATTCATCAATAGTGGTACCTCATGGGGGGTGGAAATACAGTTCCCAAAAAGCACTCTATCTCAACATTTATTCTGAAAAATGTGTTTCTCTTTGGGTCAAAGGACATTATCAACAAGGTTAAAATAATCTGAACAAACAAGAGAGAAAGGTGGAAATGTAAAATGTGTTGTGCACCTGAACAGCAACACAAAATTCTACCTTTTTCTTCTTGAGAAATATAAAAAATTACGTACTTTAGAGAAAGAATTGTTTAGTTTGTTTTGATTTTTCCATGTATTAGCTTGTATACTCCTTGCTATTGCCCTTCTTTTTATTCACTGTACGGAATTCATATGAATTACAAATTCCAGTTTTATACACCATAGGAGAAAGAGCAATAAGTAGTAAAACTAGGAGGTTCCAAGGGGAGAGTCTGGCCCAATAGTTCTCTTCTGACATGATATGATAAGTATCACCTGGCTGTTAGGCCTTCCTACTGGATTATCCGAAGTCTGTTATTATTCCTGTGCATGGAGAGACATGGGGCTATAACTTCAGGATTTAGCACAGATAGCAAACAGCAGCCATGTGGGGTCCCAGGCCTTGCGAGAGGAGAACCAGCAGCAAGGGACCCGGGGGAACCTTCTGCACAACCTGCCTCCCCCCAGCAAAGCTCACCCGGCAGCTTTACTGGGGTTTGCTATTGAAGGCTTGAGACAAAACCAGAAAATTCTTCTTCTAGAAAATGCAAGCCCAAACACATAGCACCTGGCATCAACTAATTTGCCAGTATCAAGTCACATGTGTAGGGTATACAGGGAAAAGGGCCAGGGGAAGGCATTTGGCCTTCTGAACTTTTTCTCTAATGAGCACAGGGAGTAAAAGGTGATTTTAAAGGATGACCAAGGGTAGGAGTTGCACTACTGCCTGCCCAGGTATATAGGCAATTAGGTTCTCAGGAGGCACCCCAGTTCCTCTGATACTCCTGTCCTTTATCACACTGTCCTCTGTTTTATGGCAGCCCAGGTGAAGAAGTGGGTCTTGCTTGTGGCATTCAGGAAAAAAAGGTTAAAGAAATCCAGGTTCCTATGGGTGGTGGAACACCAGCACAGGCTGCCCATGGAGGTGGTTGAGGCCCCTTCCCTGGAGACATTCAAGGGGAGGCTTGACAAGGCCCTGGGCAACCTGATCTAGTTGGGGGTGTCCCTGCTGACTGCAGGGGGGTCAGACTAGGTGACCTTTGGAGGTCCCTTCTGGCCTGGACCATTCTATGATTCTTCAGAGAAGCCCTTGTATATTTTGATGGAGCAGCACTTGTTACTAGCAACAGCACTGGGGAAAAAAGAGGTTGAGATGGGTATGTAAACACAGCTGCAGCCTAACCACTATCACATCTGCTGTAGAAATGGGACTTTGGAGGGCTGCAGCCACTAGTGTTGCTCTTGGTACCAGGATGAGCTGGAGATCAGGGCCCTCACAGTGACACAGCAGCAGGGGGTTCCCCAGGAACTCCAAGGTCTCTGGCAGGACCGTAAACTCTGTCTCTGCCATAAATGATGGGAGGCAAATGGCAGGGAGGCTCCTTCTCTCTCCCCTCAAAGCAAAGCTTTCCTGGGATCTGCCCTGGAGAGATGAAAATAGCCCTGAAAAGCAAGTGCTGGTGTGGTGGTTGCTCTTGGCAGTCCTCTTACAGGTGGGAGAAGTAGCTGAGAGGCTGTCACCGAACACACAGCACCCTGTGGTCTTCAGACACTGGGAGCACTGACCTAGGCACAAACTGGTGTTTTTTTAGGGATGTTTTTGCAGCCCCTGGCACCAGTGCGTCTCCCCTCCCTGTGTTCTCTTTTCCCTCAACTTTCTAAACTCTTCCTCCTTTCTTAGGCAAACACATACAAAGGCTGCATTATGCACAGAGAGATAAGGGAAATAGGGAAAACATGAAAAAACAAACAGTAATCAATGCTGAAATGCCATGTGTGGCACTTTTTTCAATATATTGCATGATATTAGTGTTTTATATGGTCAGGCTTTTTTTCCAACAAAAGAGTAGGCTTTCTCTTACAACTAAAATAAGAAGCAAACTCTGAAGCAGCACCAAAACCACGAGATTCGTAACCATCCTCAAGTAATGTAATTTCAAGTCCCACAAAAACGTACTTATTCTGGCAACCTCAAAATCTGTGGAGCAATTACCACCAGCATAATAAGGGGTATCAGCACTGACTTTAATGTGAGCAAAATGCCTTCTGCAGTGTTCTTAGAGGAAAAGTAGATATATTATGGAAAGGGCCTTACATAATAACCTTTTTGTAAAGCTTGGATGGCAAGATGATTCTGTAAGACACTGAAGTCACATGTCATTAATCAGAAATGACAGTCTTTATTCATGTATATTTGACTGAAACCGCATAATTTTAGCCTCCAATAGCCCTGGATAAATGACCCTAAGTATAGCACTTTTTCAAATTGACAGTGATTGATGACAGACTGAAAAATTATGAACACAGAAGAAGTAAACATGAAAAATAGTCAAACCCTTTAGTATCACACAGATTTCTTGTTTTCACTTTTCCAAATCTTTCCCTCCTGTTTTTTATCTCTGTAACCTTGCTCATCATGTTTTAATCATTTTTATACTACTGCATTTGTTATATTTTGCCTGCAGTGCCCCCACACTAAACCCTGAGCTTGCTGAAAGATTCATTCAGATAAATGGAATTGATTTCATATTTTCCCATTCATGAAAAGAGTCTTTAAAGTTAGAAACTCTTTATGCAGTATGAAACCAAAGAAACTGATTACTTCTGGGAAGCATTTATCTACATCTCTCAACAAAACTGTACAGCACTTACTCACGTGAGCAGCATCCCTGACACAACCAGTGGTTAACCAGCCTCACCAGAGCAGCAGCAGCAGCCACACAACACCTTCCAAGAGCCTTTTATAAACACAAAACACCTGATTGACCATGGGATAAATAAGGTAAATAATGTCCTCTAAGTAATTAAAACCCCGCCCTATTGATCTTTTTACAAGCCACCATGTGCCTGTGCTAATTGATGACATAGTGAAGAGAAACCAGCACCTAATTAAATTGTTCTCCATAAACTAGTCCCTGTCTGTAACAGTAACTGCTGCTGGAATTAATTACTGACCCCACCTCAGACCTGGCACAGCTCTGCACCATGCCTCAGCACCAGCTGATGCTCCCTACATGGAGATGACTCGGGTATAAGCCTGCATCTCTGCTGGGGACAGCATGACCAAGTTTGCTGTGGCAGAGGGAGGTCACCTTTTTGCTGAAAGGGCTGATCCATCTCGCTGTGAGCCACCAGGATGGGACCAGCTGGGAGATGGGAGAAGGGCAAGCGCTGCCCAGCACCTATTCCCTCTGCCCCCTGCAATCAGTCAAAGGGTGAGAGGTGGTTTCTGATGTCAGACAGGCTTTAGATGGAGCAGTCTACAAAACACGAGCAAAACCAGTGAGCAGGAGGAAAGCCAGTGGCTCGCAAAATGTATAAACATTTGGACTTATTTTGCCATTTATCTCCTTACAAAAAGCTTTAAGATCTGAAGACAAACATAGATGGTGGTCCTATTTTTTTTCTCTTCAAATCAAGTATTGGCCAAGTACGAGCACAGTCCAGAAATTACCGTTTTATTTTGCTGCCGAGGCTGATGGTTGAGCTGATCCATCACACGAGGTTTTTTTATCCTGTGGCAGTCAGCAGGTCTGTGTGTGTGCAGTGGGTAGTCGTCCTAGCAACTGCAACACTGTTCTAGATGCTGCTTTTATCTGGAGCTGTATGACAACACAAATCTCTTCTGCCTGTCAGGCTTAAATGAAAAGTTTGGGGGGGGTTATTTACTTGTGGGTTGTTTGTTGTTGTTTTGGTTTTTTTTTTAAACCAAGTGATTCTGGATTTCAGCAAGTCACAGCAGATGTTATGAAGGTAAAAATGAATCTTTGAAACTGTTGCCGTTGGTATTAATTCACTATACTCCAAAGCTTTGAACTGATTCTGGGAGATTAAAATTGTGCATTCATTAAAAACACACTGGTGCCTGTGCTGTTAGCCTGTACAAAATGAAAGGCTTTTATTGGCTCTTTTCTCCATCATGAGAGCGACTTTCATATTGGATTAATAAGGCTAATATTGCCACTGCATTATCACTTTATGAAAATTTGCTAATGAGATTTGGAATTGCTTAATGAAAACTTCCCAGTTCTTCCCAAACACCTACCCTGAACGCTGGACCCCATGGCTGCCGCGGGAACGGGGAGCCGGCACGCCACGCCAGGAGAGAAAAACTTTGATTTTTCTCACATGCTGCATCCTGTAATGTCATTCCACATCAAGGCCCCCCGAGTTACACCGTGTCAGCCCAGCTTAGGGCTTCACACAGTGTAACAGAAGGTGACATGGTGTAATCCGAAGCAATAAGCTGTGAGGAGCCTGTTGCCTCATTAGAGCACGGGTGCAATGGGGCTGGGTGCTCCCTCGATCGATAGGGCTGGTCTGCCCAGCCCTGCACCCCGTTTCCAGCAGGGTCAGCACAGGAGCCCGCACCCATCTCCACATTGGGGTGGCCAGACCATGCTGCCACCATCTGCCCCCAACAGTCCTGGGCAGAGGCAGCAGCTGGAGGATGCGGGGATATACCCTGGCACAGACCTGCTGACAGTTCCCATATTTCAAAATAGAATCACAGAATCATGGAATTGTCAGAGTTGGAAGGCACCTCTAGAGATCACCCTAGAGGAGGTTGTCCACCCTAGAGCAGGGGAGTCCAACTCCCCTGCTATAGCAGGATGGCCCAGAGCACATCACTCAGGACGGCATCAAGGCAGGTCTTGAAAATCTCCACACCCTCCCTGGGCAGCCTGTTCCAGGGCTTTGCCACCCTCACTGTAAAGAATTTTTTCCTCAGATTTGAGTGGAACTTCCCATGTTCCAGCTTGAGCCCGTTGCCCCTCATCCTATTGCTGGAAACCACTGAAAAGAGTCCGGCTCCATCCTCCTTCAACCCACACTTTTGGTACTTGTAAACATAGGTAAGGTCTCCCCTCAGCCTTCTCTTCTTCAGGCTAAAGAGTCACAGCTCCTTGAGCCTTTCCTCATCAGGGAGATGCTCCAACCCCTTCATCATTTTAGCTGCCCTATGCTGGACTCTTCTCTGTCTCTCCTGAACTGGGGAGCCCAGAACTGGACGTAGGATTACAGTTGTGGCCTCACCAGTGCAGAGCAGAGGGGGAGAATGACCTCTCTCGACCGGCTGGTCACACTCTTCCGTACGCATCCCAGGATTCCATTGGCCTTCTGGGCCACAAGGGCACATCACTGACTCATGGAAAATTTGCTATCCACCAGGACTCCCAGATCCTTCTCCAAAGTATTGCTTTCCAGAAATAAAAGAAACCAACCCTGAAACAACAGCAACAAAATTTGTCTCTTGCTCTTTGCTTGGAGCACTTTTGGGTTGAAAACGAATGGGTTTTTGCCAGTTGAGTTGTGCTGGTCCCATTTTGTTGTTCTTGCACTGAGGAGGCACAGCAATGCTCTTTGGACTTAGGAAGTAGCTGCAGTTGCTGATTTGCAGGTGGGAAAGTCTTGGAGAGTATCTACTATCCAGAGACCCCCAGGAGCGCTTTGGGACTAGGAGAACAATCACAATAGGTATGCAGACCAAGTTTTCACTTCTTACAGCAATTGCTGAGGGCCAGCTGACTCCTCCGGAAAGCAATAAAGCTCCCTTTTTTCCTCAGTTCCAGCTGTCACTGTTTTCTGCTGGGCCACGAAGACAACGAGAAGGAAAGCTGGAAAAGCATGGCTCCTAATTCTGCATTCCCTGGCACATTTCTCAGCCATGGAATTATGCAACAGAGGAATCTGTCCTCGGGTGTCTGCTTTTCTCCTGACATAAGTCATGGCTTGTAACGTGGCATTCAATACCCAATGAAACAAAAAGAGCCCCTCTCTGTAGGAGGCATTTGGGTCGACGTTAGTGGTGCGAAGGGGTCCATGCAGGGAGCAGAGTGCTGTGCTCCAGGAAGCCCTGAATGGCAGTGTTTATCCAGCAGGAATCTGGAGCATCTGAATTTCTCTTTTTCCTTTTTTTTTTTTTTCTTCTTCTTCTTTACTATCTTCTCATCCAAGTGAAAAGCTTATGGGGGAGAGCTACTGTGCAGTTTAAAAACAGATTAGTGAGCAGATGTTCGTCTTATCCAAGCACCCGCCATGAATTTTTTTTATTTATTATTAGATCACGTTTAGACTACCATAAAGATGAGGCTGCCACTAGAGTGTGTACACAGATCTTGCTCTTCAGGGCCATCCCAGTGTAGGTTTTAATGTGGAAAATGCAGTCCCAGAGGCACAGACACTGTAACTTTAAGAGGTAGCCCTTAGGTCAAGCTGTTCTACTTTCACACTGGTGCCACCCAGATTTGCACCAGCTGAGATTCACCAACTCTACAGAGCCATATGAGGTCCAGCTGTGGGCCATTAGGACCTATTTCCAAGCTTATAGCCCCCCAGACTATTTTACATTCACTGCTTGGTAAATTACTTCGCTTCTCCACAGGTTGGTATTGCTTCACATCACACCTGGGAGACGTGTGCACCTTAATTTGAGCACCATGCCAAGGGCAGGTGGATCTACTGGTTGTGGCTAATTAGTCAATCCTCAGCACAAAAGGCATAAGCAAAGTTACCCGAATCAATGTCAATAAAATATTAAAAGAAGGACTCCCAAACAGTCCATGTGCATTGATCAGACAAGGAAAACCACAGAAACGAGCAAAACCTCAGTGCCCGAGCCAACTTCCAACATGGCAGTTGGGGAACTCAAAGCTCCTCATTCTCATGCATGTAAAGGTTACTGAGGCATCACTCTGGCATCATAAAGATACCTCAAAGGGGATATAAATATTCAAACCTTAAGGTCCATTTATATTGCTAGAGGGGGGTAAAAATGGCCTTAGGGTAAATGAGAATGAAGACAATAGATTTTAAGGCCGGAAGGGATCCCTGTGATTACCTAGTCTGACCATAGAGTTTTTACTCAATAATTCATTTACTGAGCTGGTGTCTTCTGGTGGCAGGAGTACGCCTCAGTACCACATGGATTTACTGCACAGTGAGCCATGAGGTTTTTTGCAGTGAATACACCAAGGCTACACAGCACAGTGACGCTCCCGTGGCATCCTGACATCCCAGCTGTAAGAGCTGGGTCCCTTGCGTTTGGGCAACATCCCACCCTGCTGGGAGTGCTCAGGCTTGAGCAGGTCCTGGGGTACAGCAAGAGAAAGAGCAGTCAGGACAGCCATTCATGGAAAACACTTGAGAGGAACTCTTACTTCAGCAGTTAAGGTAACTGGCTTCATGTGTGGAGAAGTCACAGCCAGACACCAAAGACCATATTTATCCCATCGTTCTGCTGGTGGTGGTCACATTCATTGGGGGAAAGAAAAGTGGTCTGGTAAAAAGCAAGGAGATGGGAAGACTTCAGCATTGAGGTGGATGCAATAGTTCCAGCCTGAAACGTGACAGGATGCAGTCCCTGACCCTGGAGCTCATCTCCCACCCTTCCAGGCACAGAAATTTCTATGCGCAGTGCTGGATCAAGCTCTTTGTGCTCTGGATGACCTACTTAAAAAAAAAAAAAACAAAACTGGGTTCAAAAGAAGGCCCTTGCAGAAAAGCAGCTGCTGCAAGTGAGCTGAACAATCTTGTGTAATTAAATCGTAATAAAAAAATTGCTTCATTCATTAACCATGGTAATTGACCAAAAAGCAATAGGACACCTGCTATTTTCATTAGAACTGCCCCAATATAATTCAGGGTGCAAACTCCATGTGGAACAGGTCATTTAGATTTAACATGGCTTCAGATTATTGTATTAAATAGCTCATAAATATCCTCACTTTTTATTTCCAATCATTGCTTTCAAAAGAGATTGACCAAAGATGAGTCCTTAGCCCAGGATTTATAACAAACAGCATTTCACCAGATTTCTAAGAGTATTCTCATCTTCTTTTGCCCATTCCTCTAGGCTCTATCTAGCATGAAATGTAGTCTTTATAGATTTCTCAAAGTTCAGAGGGTGTTGCCTCCCATTTTCTTTATTTGTTATTTAAATGTGATAATGTACTGCCTTACTGTTATTTCTATTTTTTTACAATGTGCCAATACATGGAAGTGTCTCCCCTGCAGAGGACAGTCTGACAGATAAGTGTATTGGAGATGCAAAAGAAGACTTTTATTTTTCAGTAGAGGGCATTTTGTTCACATCCTGTGCAAGAAGCATTTACTGTCTGACTGTATGGATATCAATCCATGTCCCAGCCCAACAGGGTTCTTACTGCAATAATGGATTTACCCAAATAACAATCCTTGTGGCAACTGGTTGCAAGAATCCAACCAAACACATTTCTCCCAGTTTCAATTTAAGTAGTAATGGAGTAATAACAAGCAACACGAAAAATAATTAAGATGAATTCCTATAAATTGACAATTTCAGTGGGTTTTGTACTGTCAAAACTACCCCAAAGCTCCTAGGTTGTGTCTTGAGAATTTTAGCTAAGCTGCTTCTTGGCTGTGTTTTGTAAGGGCTCTGCTTATTTTCAGTTTCAGCTGTACAACTTGTACAGCACATTGAATGATTTAACCAAGCAGATTTAGAGTTCAGTAGACAGTGTTCTTTGTTAGATTTTAGTCACATACCAAATTCAATAGACTCTCTGCTGCAGGCGTACGTCAAAATGCCAGGAAGGCATGAGACATTGTTGAATATGTTGGAGTTTATTGTTAGAAAAAATTAAACTTGGTCTCTCATTCAATCTTTAATTAAATAGTCATACTCTAAAGCTCAAGGGACAAAGGAAAAGAGAGAATAAAGACAGTTGTTCTGTAAAACAAAACAGATATTTCTTTATATCTGTATTGAACAAGTCAGTGTATGTCATCGTCTCTGAAAATAAATACAAGTATTTGGGGTAAATGTGTTCCAAGCAATGAATTACCATCACTACTGCTAGCTGTTACCTACATAAGATCATTAACGAACAGACAGCTTTTCTGCATAAATAGAGCTGTGTTTGTTTCCTAATAAGAACTGCCATCATACTCTCTGCTAGTGAGTTTTGGAAAACAAGCCTTAGATCTCTCTGTAAAGACCTCACACAAAAACTGAACAGCCATATGTGATAGCTAGCTAAAAAACAAGTCATCTCTCTGCTCCCTGTCTGCAAATTTGTCCTTAAATATGAACACTGTACGTTAGATCCCAGGCATCAGGCATCACCAAGCCTCCAGAACTGCCAGGAGCCTGCATTTCCAGGCACCCTTTCAAAGGGCCACCATTCGTGGTCTGACCACCAACCTGCCCAGCTGGATGTTGGAGCGGGAACACCTGAAAACCAGCAACCCTTAACTATGTCACCCCCGGCTCTGCGCTCCCCAGGGGTGCTGCTTTCTTGCTGCATTTTGTTAAAACCACGGAACCAAGATTTTCCTTTCACTCCATCCGTGGGACATCATCCTTACCACTCCGTGCCACGTTTACCAGACAATAAAGCGTGTCAACAACCCACATTAAAAATAACAGTGGTTTGGGCTGCTTTCTGGCATTGACTCTATGATCGTCAAAGTAACTAACAGCAGAAAAGAGAAAGCTCTTTTACCCAAGTAATGGCTAAATTGTGTGACAGAACTCCTTTATTCCTGCAAACCTAACAAGAGTGGGAAATGGTACAAATTCGAAATGATTTAATTACAATCTTTAAATTGTAAGCCTGTTTTTCTCCTTGCAGACCTTATTCGCTGTGACTTGCAGCAAATCAATCATTAGCTCTTTAAATTGAGCTGCTTAATATTCATATTCTTAATTACTTATTTAATGTTGGTAGGGAAAGTGCATTATTCCTCCTCACTCCAGATATTTTTAAATGCAAGCTGAAGTTTTATAGGCTTATGACCAAAATATGCACTATTTTCTTAGCCTGAATGGTGAAGGTCAGTAAAGTTATCCGATTAGGGGAGATCAAACAGCAGCCACTTACAGGCAGGAGCCTCCATCTGTTCACATCGAAACTGGGAGCTACTTGGACAGTTCAGCAGAACAAAGAAGAGTGGAACTCAATAAAATAAGAAAAAACTTATTTTCTTATAAGAAAAAAAAAAAAAAATTAGCAGTTACCGTTCAGTGCACTACAATTAGGCTTAAGGCTTGGAAAAGACTAATAATACAGTAATTTCCCCCATTTTTCTTAGTCTCCCACTTTCACAGATTTTGCCTACATGTTCATGAAACTCAGCTTTGCCTTCCCATTGTGAAACTTCCCAAAGCCAGAAGAACCTTTGCCATGGTTTTAAAATGATGTCTTTAAACATAAAACCTAAAAATAGGCGTAGCAAAGGTTTACCCAGCTCATCCTCCGGTGCCCAAATCCAGCTGCTGTGGGACGAGGGTAAGCACAAGAGGTGCCCAACATGGTATTTTCCCAGCTTGCCTTCCAATCTCCAGCATGTTTTATCTAGGGGGCTTCCCAAACCAGAAAGGGTGCCTTTGTCTTAAATAAACCTGACTGGATTTTTCTTGATAAGTTCGGCCTGTCCATCCTTTGAGCCCACCTGAAGGTTTAGCATCCTGAGAGGGGGAGTCTGGCAGTTTGGGGGCACATTCCACAAGGGCTGGCTGCTACAGGTGCATTATACACAAGGAGTGCAGGATTTCACCTTTTTCATTAATATTTCAGAGCAGGTCTTTAGCTGAGTGTACAGTAACTATACAGCAGGTTTGTTTCTTATTATTTTTTCTTATTATTTTTTTTTAAGCACAAGTTAACTTTTTTATTTAGTTGAACAGGCTTGAAGTGAAATCTACCAACTTTCATTTTCCAACTACAATAGCCAATAATCACTTACAATCCAGGTGCTGGGGAGGTGTGCAAGAACCTTTTAAAATGTAAAATAACATGATTCTGTGTCAAATAGAAAGGAAATCATTTTCAGTCTAAAAGCAGTTGGGAAATTCATGATGTGTACTCATTAAAAGTGCCTTCAAGATATCAAGACAGGCTTTCTCTATAAATGCAAGATGAATAAAAATGGTAAGTAGCAGCTATGATGTACAAAACACTCCAATGAACACCACTGGGTTTGGTTTATGCTGCTGGGATGGTTTTTTTTTAAGCAAAAACTGCTCTGAGTCAAAACAGCCCTCACCTCGCCTACAGCAGGCATTTAAGCACAGTTCTGAGTTATAGCACATTCTTCTATTTAATAAAAGTATTGAAGCTGCTCTGTCAAGATTTGGTCCAGTAGCACCACAGCTTTTGTGAGCTTTACAACTGATTTCAAGACGCGACGGCTAAAAGCCCACTGGGCACTAAACTAAATACCATAGGATGGAAATGCTATATATGAACCTCTGATGGGTTAATGAATCTTTATTCAAGTGCTGTTTAATTCACAGAGGAATCATCTATCTACTCTGCTCCGAGGACTCAGTTTCTTTCAGTACCTGACCAGCAAATCTCAGTTGCAGCAATATCTGCCCTGAACTGCAGATGATCAGCCTCTCACCCTGTGCTTTTCCATGTAGGAAACCCAGGAGGATGTTTTAAAGAAACAGATGCAGTTATCAGCACTTAAACATCCCAGAGCTTAATTAATCACCAACAATAATAGCAACCTGTTTCTGCTTTTCATAAAGTCACCTATTAATCTGCTGCTTCAGTTTTAACAAAAAACTAGCAAACTTTTCTTCTCACTTTGCTCTCATAGAGTGAAATCCTTAACGGAACCAAAACTAAAATAAAAGTAAAACATATATCATTTGGGAATTCTCATTATTTCTATTTCCAAGGTTGAAGAAAGATGATGAGGTGGATTATGAGCAGTTACAGGCTTTTCTACTGTTCTTAAATCTTAATTATGTTTCCTACTCAGGAACATACTTCATAAGGAGCTTAACTATAAGCATGTGCTTAAGAGTCATTGAATCCAAGAGAAGCAAGGTAGAGTCGGGTCACTGGCAAGCAGAAATGGTCTCTTATAAGGCCACAGATATCATTAGCTTACCTCCAGGTTCAAAGGGCACCAGAGGACACTGGTGCCTGTGGGAGACTTATATGGGTTTGATTTGATTGGGTCTTTCATTAGCTTATAATTTTTCTACAATTAAAATCCTTGCAATTTAAGCAGCTTTTTACTTCAAAACGCATGCTGAAATCAGTATCACCTGAATATCACCAGGCTTGAACACAGGCTTGTGCCCTGTACAGTAAGGGCTGAAATACAATGAGGTGCCCTTCCTGACACTCTTCTTCTCACTGACCCAACTGCACCAACAGGGAGGGTGGCACTGAACCCCCTGGAACCACCTTCTCTTTGTAGGGGGTTTCCAATCAGTGACACCGAGTCCCACCTTTCTCCTCATCTCCTGTTACCATTGATTTTGCAGTAGTTTACAGAGGCCACTCAGTGCCACAACATGGTATCTACCACCCCAAGAACAAACTGTCCTTGAAGCCAGGACATTGCAATTCAAAAGTTTATGTTTTGCAACAGAAACAGAAAAAACTTCAAACAATCCATGCTTTTCAGAAGTGTAGGATAACAGGCTGGAAATGGTCCTGTCCCTCCTCCTCCTCCACAGGCTTCTAATCTTACAAGTGAGACATAATGAGGCATGGGCCTTAAATTAGTCCTTTCCAATAAATTCATGTTGGCTGCAGCTCTGGATCCTCTGAAGGTGTTTGAAGGCAAAAAAGAATCACTTGTTTTTCCTGCTTCTCAGTCGTTGTTGCTGCAGGGCTCTCGGCTCTCACACTGCCTGGTGTTTTGCCACCAGTCTCCATTGGGCCAGCACAGTGTCCACCAAAGAGCCACCACCACCAGCACCCCGAAGGCCAGCAGCTCCCTCCAGCAGATGTAGATTTTCAGTCCAGACAGGTTTTTTCTTTCCTATAACGCCCTGCTCAGGCAGCACCCCCAGGAGCACCAGCCAGACAGAGCTTGAAATGACCTCCGAGGTGAGTGGAGACCTGCAGAGCATGCCCATCTCTAAGCATCTTCCTATTGTCCCAGACCTGGTGCTGCCACAACCCCCTCCACCCAGAGCAGGGCCATCACGACCCCCCAGGCCCTGTTTCACGGGGAGGGTTCCCTCATCTTTCAGTGACTTCTTATGATGATCCTGAAAGTCACTTTACCATCGACATTGCCCAGCCGGGACCGGTTGGCCGTTGGGAACAGGCTTGAAGGACTAATGATATGGCCTCAAGCCTGCATAAAAATGAGCAGCACCAAACAGCAAGTAACATTTGCCCTCAAGAACGTGGCTTGGATAGTGCCTCTCTGAGCACGGTGCCCTGCAGGCACTCCGCAAGCCTGTCATGTTATTCCCCATTGAATATCACAAGCAACAAATACCATTCTGGGGGAATATTTTGCTGCACATGAAAGCTCACGCAGACCGTACTTTTGAGAGGAAAAGAAAAAAAATAATCACTTTTGGTACTTTCAAAAAAGCTGAAAGCTATTTTAGTTCCTCTTTACACACTTCCTTGATTTATTCAACTTTTTGATTTGCCCATGTTTTCTGTCGAGAAAGTGAAATGCTTCTGGTTTGCTGAACCTGACGATGCTGATACAGAGTTCTCATGTGCCCTGGTGTTTCCTTGGCTCCCAGAACGTGGGCTGGAGATCTCTGCAATTAAAGCCCTGCTTTCCCATACGGATGCTTATTTAGAGCCTCTGCTGTTAGAAGGGCAGCAACTGCTCCTCCTCAGGGTTTCCTAAGGGTGCAAACTATCCCAGAACACACAGTACCTGTAGTCTGTCCCAAGCTATGTAGATGAGACAATATCTAGCCATTGCCTTTTACCCAAGATTACTTCCACCTCATGTCTTTACCAGCACAGGGGAGGGCTCGTGCAGTCCCCACCCTCCCACCTGGCAGCACCCAAAATTGCCCCACGTGAGAGCTGTGGCCCTGCCACGGCCAGGCTGGCAGGACAATTGTGTAACTCTCACAAGAGAGAGGTGACCTTCCTCAGGTTCGTCTTATCTCAGTCCATCTGTTTGTTTGGTCCTTTTGTGCTCCTGGCTCCCTTGTAATTGCCCTGGAGAACTGTGAGTTACTACCTGAGATAAATAAGATAAGGCCAACAGTCTTGCCAGCCCAGATGGAAAGGACCTGGAATCCACTTTTACTACATTTGTATGTGAGCCAAAACTCCTGTGCAGTTAGGAATACTACCAGTATTTTGCATTTTTTACAAATAAGGCACCTCATACTGTTAACAGCTCTTACCAAGTATAATGGCACTGCAGTTCTATGAAAGAAACCGTAATATAATACTTACACTTTCCAATTGCACAATAGTAATTGTGAATAATTATACAAAACCTCTGGCTTTTTTATGACTAACACTGAGTTTTTGTACACTATATAAACACCATCTGTAGGAAATGGAAGACACAACTCCTGTTGGAGCCCAGACACATAAGATTGTCCCATCACCTACCAAGTGAGCATCCAGCTACACTGCTATCGCCTGTGCCTGCCTCTACACTACATCCGTTCAGCAACTTACCCTTTTTGGATTCACACTCCTGCTTCACTGCATCCAAAGCTGACATACCTCCAGGACTTTCTGTTTACACACACACGTCCTGGAGCCCTGACTCCACCTCCATCCCTTCCTCCCCAGGGCTCCCTCGAGTTCCTGGACCACCACATCCTGCTCCAGCCCCTCTGTCTGTGGGGGTGATTACACACCAGCGGCCGACACAGAGCAAGGTTTCCAAATTCTTGCCGTGAAAGGCTTTTGAGGTATTTGGGCAGGAGGCTGCTAGCTGTGAATACCGAAGCAGGGGCTTTCCCCTCCGCAGAGGCCCCTTCTTAAGTATAAAGTACAAACAATGAAAACGCAAAGCAATAAAAAAAAAGAGAGATCTGGGCTCTGAATGTTTCTTAGGGTCAAGCACTAAACCTTCTTTTGACAGCTACACAACCCACACTTGTTCTCCTCGAGACAATTTGACCTCATGGAAGGAACCGAACAAAATGTGTATTTTGTCTACAGTGGACAAATGCCTTGTTCTAACAAACAAACTTCAGATAAAATATACAGATAAGGATAGGAAAAAAACCCCACACTCCCAGAAATGACCCCCCCCTATAATTTATGCAAATTTTTAAAAAAGAACAAAGTATTTCTGATTTCATTGACTTTGTGTTGTACGGCAGAAGGTTAATCAAACTAAAGTGTTACATTTCTCCTCTGTTATTGATTAACCAAAGTCAAATAACATTATCATTTTGCTTAATGCATTTAAATCATGAATATTTTCCCAGATGCTCTGCACAGTCACTTCGCAGATTTCCGTGGAAGTCGTTTACACGCTTGAAGCATTGAGCCTGGATAGAAACACTTTGCTGCGATAGCAACACATACCCAACAGTTTTCATTTTCTCAATTCAGGAGGAAAATTGCTGTTCCTCCCTTTCCTTGGAATTCTCTCTCTCTGGCTGCAGGAATTATTCCTGCATCATTTGAAAAAATTACAAGCACACTCATAATGGCTGCGGTGTTGTGCCCATCTTCGGACCCAAAGTCCCCTGAAACCACTGGGATTATTTCTACTGGCTTCACGACCTGTTCTTTGGCCCTGAGTATGCTGCAAAGTTGGGTTTAATTTTTTATAGGTCCTGTGCTCTCTGGAGTTGATTATGCAGAGAATTTGGTCTACTGGCATAGAAATGATGTCCTGTCCCGCTAAAGTGACTGCCGTTACACACCCCATCGGGACAAGGCGAGGAAGATGCAGTGGTCCATGACTGGCTGCCATTCCTCCCTTTGAAATGACTGGTTACATCTTGTATTGACTTCTTTTAACACTAAGGTGACGTGAAACGAGCTGAGACCGGAGCCCGCGCAGATGGACTTGCACCCACTGCTCACCGTGCCCATCACCTGGGCGGTGGGCACCGGGCCTGGCACAGACTCCCAACGGGGATCTGCCTGTTGTGCAGCTGAAGGGGCAGGGATGCAGAATCATCTATCAATTAATTTTTGCTGATCAGTAGCTTTGAAAATGGAAAGAAATAATCAGAACAAACTCAGCCTTGGGTTTAAAGCCAAGGACAGCTTCGGCAGACTTCAACAGAAGTGAATGTGAGAATATTACGTTTCTATTATTGTTTTTCTTCAAAGATGCTTAATTTGTCCAAGTCTGTTAGCAAGCTCTGGCCGTTTTCTGAAGCGAAGGATAAGAATGTCATTTACATTGGGATTAAAAAAAAAAAAGAAGAAGAAGAGAAAGGCTGCTCATTCTTTAAAGAAGCAGAAGTATCTCTAAATTGACACTTGGAATTACATGTATTCCACCAGGAGCTCAAGATCTGCTGTGATAGACTATTTGCTGTAAGTGGCCAAAACACTTATAGATTTATCTGCCACAATACTATAAGGCAGAAATTCTGTTTATACAAGGATGACAATTATTAGGAGCTTCATCTATATTCTGGCAGCAGCCAGAATGCTGGGCAGTAACCAGATCCTTCGGCAGCCCATGCTGCAAAACACCTAGAGTATTACCTGACCTGCCCCAAATGCATGCCTCGTTTTTACACATATTATGGACATTTTCTACTTACAATTAAGTGCACACATCTGGACATGTCTATATTTAAACCACTATGTATTACAGATTTTGACTATTAATTCATCTCCTTGTGATCCTCAGGAATAGGAGGACCAAGAAGTGTGTCTGGAAGAGGAGAAGCTCTGCAGGAGGAAAGAAATTAAGCAGTGGTATGGCCACTTATTAATTTTTTTAATATCCATACTGTATGGCTAATTCTCATGGTTCATGGAACACCAAAACCCATCCCAAAATTAAGCACCTATAACCACCAATGAGAAAAGTATAAAACACTTTTAGGCTTTATTACTTATGTATACCTTATGCTAATACAACACGTAGTGTTTGTTATCAATACACTATGGGATATAGCATTAAAAATAAACCAGCCCACAGTAACTATACCCTTCAGGTTTTTATAAGGTGTTGTGTTTGCCTGCATTTACTTCTCTGTTGTGCCAATACAAATATTTGGTCAAGGCATCTGCTCGGTCAAAAGCGGTGGCTGCTGATCCAGGTAGAGATCTCCTGACCCCTGCACGGCAGGAACCCATCTGAGGATACAAATCACCAGTCGGGT
Source organism: Scolopax mira (assembly GCA_004320125.1). NCBI lineage: Eukaryota > Metazoa > Chordata > Aves > Charadriiformes > Scolopacidae > Scolopax > Scolopax mira. Next base: position 217,289 of record BJBW01004270.1, read on the forward strand.
GGTTAATTCCTTACACGTTCATGATGATGCACACTCACTGAGCCAACCTAAAGGTTAGATACCTGCACTTGAAAATCAGACCCGTGACTTGTTTAGAATAGCATTTAATAAGAGAAAATGGAGGAAATGTAAATTAGGCGATGTCACTCGCAGGTTCTGATTATTCTTGTCAACGCCACTTGGAATTGTTTGGAAAACAAATACAATGTTTTGCAATTAGACCCCTGACGTAGAAAGGCACTCCAGCAATTGTATAACGAAACATACGAGTAGTCACTTTAATGAAATTACTACTTATATACGTGAATTATCCACTCATTTTAAGTGATTTGCTGGATCAAAGCCTTTCTGCTTCAATTAGAGCGGCAGAGTTAAAGTAGTGTAATAACTCTGGTTTGGAGGAAATACCAGAGCAAAGGTGGCTGTATCAATAAAGAGATTCCCAGAGGGGAAGGAGAACAAACGATACCTGTAGGAAGTGCCCCTACAACTACACCACATCAAGTACAATCATCTCTTCAACCTTTTTTTTTTATTATTTTTACCTAAAAAATTAAAATATATTTAATTTCAAATCTCTTAAGAAAACGGCACTACTTTCGTTTGTGTAGGGGCTGAAGATGTTAATGCTCCAAGAACTTGGACAAAACCCACTATTGAAAATACCACTTCTATTTTTTAACTGAGGTAAACAGAGCACATTATAAATCTCCAGCGTAGCCTACTGAAGTGTCAGAGCAGCTCATTCAAAGCAATACATTCTCTTCTGAAAGATTTTAGTATTATAATCGAAAATTCTCTCCCTCAGATGCACCTGAGAAGCATTAGCTTCTGGGTGAGTTTAAGAACCAAATCCTTTAATACAAACCTAGCTTTTCCCACAGGCACTTGAAAATATTTAGCATTTTTTCAGCTGAATGCAATTTTCATAATAAAGTAGCTCACTCAGATACCTGACACCCCAGACAAAGACACCAAGGGAGCAGTTCCTGCCAACTTAGGGGGAGCAGGATCGCAACCCCCGGTTACGTACCTAAGTAGGCTTTTAAACACCCAACTGATGCAAGAATTCAAGCAATTTATGTGTTCTATGTTAACATTGTTTATTTTACTTCATAACGTCCAGACACAACTCCTGTCTACCCGATGTCTATACCCTTAACGGAGGATACGACACAGCTTAAATGTCTCTTAACATTTAAATTCTACCCCTGGGACCAGTTTTAGGATACCGAAGCCACCCTTTCCTTGGGTGCCTAATTTGGGTGCCAAAACCAACTTGGATGCCTAATTTGAATTTCTGTGGTTTTAGAGCTGGAAATCAGAAATTTGCTTAATATAATATCCCTTTTATATCTGAAGCAGATTCCTGCAGATAAACACATGCCCCCAGCTCATCACTGCGGTTCCTGCTCCCAACTTCCAGTCAACTGCTCGTTCCAGTGTCACTGGCAAACTGCTCAGAAAAGTATGGGAAGGAGGGACATTTCTTTCTGTGCCTAAAATACTCAGTCCAGTCTATCAAACCCCAAATGTCAGTATTTTACCTGCATCTCCGGCCGTTTCAAGGGTCTCATTTTAAAACCACAGTGTATTTTGTTAAATTGAGCCCTACAATGATCCTGTTTTGCTTCCCATCCACTTAGCCTATTAATGCAGGCTAATACTGCGTGTTCTTGTGGCAGCAAACCCTAAAATGTACCAGGAGACTACAGTGATAGATTACATGTACATGCTGTGTCATATCCAATTAACTCAAATTGACTGTGTACTGCATTATGCTGTTAGTGCATGGAAGATCAATAAATATGGAGAAAATCCAAGGAGGCTCCCTCCATTCCCATCCAATTCTAGTAGGTCTGAGACAGATCATGCTCCGATGATGTGTGTGCTGCTGCTGAAGAGGGCAGGTGGTGCATAGACACCATTCAAACTTGGCCTATTCAATCTAAACTCCTCTAACTCGCCATTCATGCATAGCAAAACACCATCTGGTCCTATTTTGCCTCCAGCAATCACAGCTGACCAAAAACGATAATAACAGCTGTTGCAAAACAAAAGCCAAACAAAGGGGGGAGGGAAAGGTTAGAATGAAGTCCAGTGCTGCAAAACACTCCATGAAGTGAGAAATGGAAAAGGAGCCATTCAAACAGCCAATCCCCATTGAAAAGAGTCAGCGCAAGACTTCTGGTTAAACTTGAGATATTTAATCCATCTGTCCTGCCAGCCACAATGGTCAGGTGATAATATAAAATTGAGATTATGTTGCATAGAGGTATTTAAAGCCTTTGTTCTCCAAGTTAGAAACTAATGACCCTGTGTCAGCTAAAAATTAAACCTCCTTATGTTCTTTCATCATGTGTCAACCTGGGTTAATGTGAAAGTAGAATGTGGTTAACCGGGGTGATAAAGCATCAGAAACCTTGGGAAAAGAAGGGAGCAGTTAAGTGCTTGTAAATGATATGAAGGAAAACATTCTTTAAACCGTGCACGACGCTGAGATCATACGGAGACCGCATTTTTCCTGTAGAAACTGCGTATTAAGCGATTTAAATTAACAGTTTTATTTATGACCTATGATAGCAAAGTTACTCACTTGGACTCGGGGAATATGAACACCAACTTGCACAGTTTGAAACACAAGATGTTCTGCAATATGCTATTGTGGGTAATGTAAAATAGAATTTTGTAGCAAGCCGAGGGACGCTCCAGTTTTTCAAGACTCAAATTTTGATATTTAAAATGTACAGTCCTGCTCGGTGATTAATTTTGTTTAGCTGCAGTAATTAAAACTATTTTTCCTGGAATTGACCATCAGTAGTTCAGCAGCTCTTAATCAAATGTGATAAAACCCAGGATTTATGAAATCATTTAATGAGTGTAATAACACCTGCCTCTCGCTGCAAATAGTTGAAAACAGACTTCAGTTGTAATTAACTCTTATCACTAGTGACATTTTTCCAACGATACTTCATAGGTCTTCAAAATGACAATTATGGAACTAATACACAATTACTGTCACATGCAGTCTAGCAATTATTTCTGAAGACATTTGTCTAAAGGTTTCAAAACGACGATAAAACGGTTCCCTTTGTTATGCAACATTGGTTAGAGCCAGCGCACACAAAAATCCCTCCCCAGCAGCCTCCGCCGAAGGCAGGCAGCCTGGAATAAGCATCCGCCCTCCCAGGCATTATTAGATATCACACTAAGGCCATTAGGAGCATGGGTAGCTGTCAACTAACACCCATTATGAAAAGCTTCAATTTATACATGATTTTTTTTTTTTTCCTCCTCCAAGAAATCTATAAATTTATAATTAGAATCTCTTGCTGTTCAATATTTGTACATAATAAACAGAGTACCTGAAGATGATGAGATATTGAAAGCTGAATTCATTATTAATAAACTCACACGGTATCGTACCTCTTCCCTCAAGTCTGGCTCCAACTTTTTGGGGATCTATATTCCATTATTTTTCGGTCGTGGCCTGCGCCTGGTAGCCATGGCCACCGCCTCAAACAGGATTAGGATTCTGCTCAGGTTTGACACTTGCTGTTTTTAATTTTCATTTTATCATAAGCAGTTTAAGATTGTTGCCAGTGGTAATTTGCAATTTTTATCAAGACCTCTTCATTATAGCTTCTGACAGGACAGATGCTGTAATTAATCATGCAAGACAACTGGGGATAGTGGTCAGACTGCACTCGCAGCACAGCGATTGCAGGCAAAGAAGGGAAAGAAGAAAATAAAGGATTCCTCCTCTCTGCCAGGAGTAAAAATGTATGAAGAGCACTAATAACCTGAGAATATACTGGGTGAGAACGTTCCCAAATCCTTTGTATGAAATACCTGCCCCCTCCATCCCCCCTCTATCGCGTCCTACTTTTAGGATAAACTGAAAGGCAGGGAACTTGGACCAGCCCGAGTCAGAGCTGGGGGCTTACAGAGGGGAAGCAATTGCTGCCTTTATGGCTGAAACTCTGAGGTACAAAGGAAACCACAATTTGTGCTCATTTGCATCTCTGAACACGGCTGCTGGGAGAGGGGCTGGCTGTCCTGTTCCTGTGGGTGCTCCGCAGCCACCTCCTGCTTCCTCCCCCTCCGAGGGAGGATGGAGACACCTCAGAGAAGTGGTACCCGACTCCTCACCAGCTCAGACCTTCATGGACACAGGGGCTGACCCCACTCGCTTCCTGTCGGCACCTCCTCACCCGCTGTGTCTGCTAAAATGAAAATCCAAGAAGTGAAATAAATTTGCCGAGGAAGAGTTTTCATACGGAAACATTCCCGTCTTTTCTTTCTATCAAAGACTTGTGCCCATCGGTTTTACTGAAATGTGTTTATTCTATAGCAAGATAAAAGCATTTATTTTAGATAAGCAAAATACAAACAACTTAATTGCTGCTATCGTAACTCATAAAAAAGTATAAAACAGCATAAAAACACAATAAGCAATGTAGCAATTAATAATTCATGTTACCAGTGTTTACATTAAAGCCTCATTTATGAAAACTTTACAACACATGATATGAAAACTTACAACTTTTAAAGAAAATATTTACATTGATTATTCGGTTGTGGAGTTTCACTTAAATATTCTACCGGTTTTACAGCGTATTAAAAACTCTTGCATTTTTCATCTTAGCTTTCTGTAATAACAGTTTTATTTAAGTGCATTTCCCTTTTAAAAATACAGTGTATTAAATCTGAAACTCATCACTTCGACACAGAATATAATATTCACATTTGTTCTGTAATTGGAATTAACGTAAGAGGGTAAATGTCAATATATATTTTCTTACAAACTATGGTAGGTTTATTTGGAGAAATGAAGCAAAAGGTTGGGTCGAACATTTTAGCTCAGTTACTTGCATTTGTTTTTCTGAAGACATTTGGGAGAGAGAAAAAATTAAGAGCTTTGGCAAAAATCTGTGATTTACTCTATTTTTTTTCATGACAAAAAATGCCATCAACTAACTCATGTCATACAAGTATGATTGTATGAAATCCAATCATCATTTTACAGGTAGTTACAACTGTGCTTTAAGGGCTTCATGAGTTCATACTGCCTTGAAGTGCATTATTCACTTTTAGAGAAAGTTAAGGGTTATATCATATAACTCTGAAAGGCCATTTTGCAGTCATAAGGTCCAGGTATTTATTAGGCCATTTGATTCACATATCGTAGGTAAAGCTTAAATAAATTAAAAAGGCATCACATGAAAAAAGAGCACAGCTTTTTTTTTTTTTGCTTTTTTTTTTTTCTTTTTTAAAACAAAATGATTTATAGTCAGCTAAAAGATGATACACAGCTACATTGTAGTTCTTTATTGCCTATCTAATAGACACTTTAGAGGATCATTTGATCTGTTATGCATCCCTGCATAACTACCATCAACAATTTACAGTTTTCAGCCAAATATGGTTTACCCCTACACCCCCCTCCATCGACACACAGCCACGTTGCGAGATGGTTTCTCCTCAGAAAATACTGACCTGTGACAACACTTGAGTCTGTGTCTGGGATTGTATCTGTGACTGGTGCTGCTGGGGTGCTGGCGGGGGGCTCCCGATGGCAGGGATGGGAGAGGTGATCTGGGAGGCTACGGGGGAGTGCTGCTGAGGAGAAGGCTGGGACTGGTGCTGCATGTGCTGCTGCAGCTGCTGCTGCTGCATCTGCTGCAGCTGCATGTGCTGCAGCTGCTGCTGCATTTGCTGCTGATTCATCTGCTGCTGGAGATGCTGCTGCTGCTGCTGCTGCAAGTGCTGTTGCATGTGGTGCTGGAAATGCTGCTGCTGCATTTGCTGCTGTATTTGCTGATGCATTTGATGCTGGTGGAGCTGCTGCTGCTGCATCTGCTGCAACTGCTGCTGCTGGAGCTGCTGCATCTGGTGCTGCTGGCTCTGCATGGAGGGACTTACTTGAGAGGAAGATGGCGTTGCCACCATGTTCGTCCCCATCGAGCTTATCAAGGGGGCGGCAATGTTTGTTGGCATGTTTGGGGCAATGGTCACAGAAGCAACGATCTGATTCATGGGCAGTCTCATGGTTAAAGGTTTGGGAGCAATCGCTCTGGGCAGGGACTGTTGGAGAGTTTGAGGAGACGCCGATACTGTCGCGTGTTGAGAAAGAGAAGTATTCAGAATAAGGGAGGAAGCCAAATTTGTGGATGCCAGTGTTTGCTGAACAGAACGAATTGTCTGGGCCTCGGCAGATTCTGCAGCAGCCTGTGTTTGGAAAAGAAATTCATCGGATTTTTAAGAGTAGCAACACAGATATAAAAATCCCAGCTACCCCGGGAAACTTCTTCATCTTTTGTTTTCTATCAGAAAAGATCAATCAGCAATCCGAAAAAGATCACTGACCCACCACATCACCTCTTCATCTGTCTCTGCATACGGTACCTCCAGCTCCTACTTGGACAAATAACTTGTGCCCTTGTTCAACACCAGAAAATCACAGATGTCACGGATATTTTGTGGCTGAAAGAGCTAAAAAGCACCCAATCCTTTCTACATTTATGTTTTCAAACATAACCCTGTTCTTTGGGAGACAGAAGCATATTGCCAGTTATCATGACATGAGAGTAGCATACAAGCAATGGAACTTCTCAAATAACTTTTTGAATTTGCTTGTTGCAGTTCTTTGCATCTAAGGCATCAAGTTCCAGACAAAATTCTAAGGGAGCACTGTCAAGGCATCCCAGTGGATACACTGGGAGGGGTAGAGTTGTGACAGGGGGTGCCCTGCTTAGGGAATCCAGCCTACTTCCAGCTCCTGATGAGGCAAACCTGCAGGAAAACTACAGTTCAAAGAGGCTTATTGCAATACTTGAGGCTTTCTGGTGCCTTTGAAGGCATAGTTCTCTTAGGTAAATTTATAAATATTTGTGTATGCTTAAATGAGCTATATCTAAGTACCAAAGGTAGGATTCATCTTTCATAGTTCTACACACCTCCATGTAAACGATGGAGAATGGTTGCCAAGAATCCCTATATAAAGATGACAGAAACAAGAAGTCTCTTTCAGCACAATTAAGCGACAAAGTTTTAGACTCTACCTTAGAATGTGTCAAATTGTGCTGTACAAGTGTCTGTTCCATCCCTACTCTCAGCAACCACCTCAGATGAAAAAGCTACAGCAAGGATGCCTAAAGTTAGAGGAGATGAGATAAACACTGGACCTAGAGTGCAATTCTGCCACAAGTTACTCGGTAGCCCAAGTCCCATGGATTTTGGAAGAAAATATGATTTATGATGTTTTTTAAAAGGGAACTTAGGACTAATAAAATAAATTCCCTCAAAGGTATTTAGAATTCCAGCTGCAACGAACTTAGCATTGTGATACCAAAGGCTTTGAGAATATTATCTGAGTCCTAGAGACAACAGAACAATGCAGCTTCTCAACACAAGAAGAAATCTTCCAGCTTTCAAGAACGCATGTGTGTAATTTCTGCTCTTGTATTTTTAATCACTGATTAAAATACAGAGCAACTTTCTGTGTGATTTACTAATGCTCTGCAGATGTACATTCAAATAAATATTCTCAGGAGCTAGATACTATCACTTTCTGCCGTTTCTTTCTTGTGATAGAAGATATTTTCATAATTGGTCTTTAGGAAATATTACTAGAGAAAAACATCACCTTGATTCATTTTTACCCATATTTTAGAGGCTATAAGCATATTTACTTTGATGGTATTGAGATGTAACAGATCTACAACCCGTGTAGCGCTGCTGGTTAAAAGGTAAATTCTCAAGTAAGACAGCAAAGCTTTGTCTTCTTCATGAGTTTTATTTTAATTTATTCGGAATCCGCTAAAATCACTCCCTGTGGCTCACTGCCAGCTAGTCCATTTGTAAGTACTCTCCAAATTCAGAGCCACCAGGCATTTTTTTGCCCCTCACCTGCAAGAAATACCTTAAGCTTTGTCAGACACAATAACTGCTCTCCAGCTCCACGCAAAGCAAGTCTGTCTTTTGAGAAGTAGCACTTGAGGAAAAACAAAACTCTGCAAATAGCTTGCAAACGCTAGTGTCAAAAGGTCAGCATATTTTTCATGACTGAACATTTTTACTTCTGTAGTGAAGTGCATTATTTTTCCTCGGTAGATAAAGGAAGATGCACCTTTACAATTTATCGTTTGGTATTCATTACCGTACCATTAAGAGATGAAATTTTCTTTTGGCATAGACTAAGTGGGGTTCAAGCAGCAGCACAACGCCTTGTAGAGCTGTGTTATTACAGAAAACCCTAGGATTCTGCTTCTAGTTTGCCTAACACCCTGCGCCCCCATATTGACACCCCGTTGCCAAAAGCTGGCTTGCATTCCATTGAAGGCATTATTAGACTTACCTTCGAAACAAGGCTTGCTCTATAGGCAGCGAGTGCCTTCAGGTATTCTTTTTTGGCAGCTTCAGTTTTTCTCTTATATACCTATTTAAAAAAGACCACAATTTCATCAACGTCAATTATTAAGATGTTTTTGCCAGAGAGCTCTAAAAATCACTTGTGGAGAAACCAAAAACACAGACAAAAAAAACCAAACCCAAAACACTCTACTGTTACACATGCTTTTTCTTCCCTGAAAGATCTAAATATTCTTGCAGGTGGTTACAGAGTTTTAGGTCTACTCGCTGGACTTGCACGACAATTTATGTTGATTTATTGTGAATAAAAAAGGCTTCCAGAGCAGCCAGCTGTTTGACAAGGCTCCCTATATACAATTTACCTCCACAGGAAATTATACTATAATGACTCTAAGTAACAGGGATGTTAGAACACTATTTCAGATGCTAAAAAGTATCTGAAGCAGTATAAAATAGCAAAAAATGCCTAGATGATTTTTTAAAAAACAAATCTTTGAAGCATATATAAAAAAAACTTTATAGCTTTAGAAAAGATGGTTCATAGAGCTTAGATAACGCACTTTCCCCAAACCCAGTATGACAGAATCCCATTGAGTTAAACAAGAATGGTTTGACTAAAATTAATTAATTGGTATTTCTAATCATCAGTGGATTTAAAGTTCACTTTTAAATCATGTTCATCATTGTCTGTTAGATCAGACTAAAAGTTTCAAAATTTTCATAAACAAGAATCATTCACACGTTGCCAGAAGGTGCCCTATATGGGAATCTACTCTTCCATTGTTACTGGGAGCTGCACAGAGTATCAACTGGCAAACAGCCTCAAAGGATTTTTTTTTTCCTCCAACCTGTGTGTAGGAGTTACATGTGTATAGAAAGAATAACAACCCTCAAGGAAGAACAAAACTCATCATTCTGTACCAAGTTTGAGCTGGAGATAACATTTCACACACAACAGTATAATGAGGCACAGAGGGTTGGCTTCAAAGGTTGGAAATCAACACGCTTTGTAACAAATTCATAAGGCAGATCAAAGGAAAATGGTAAATGGGCTGTACCTTCCCCTTTTTTTCTTCTAACTTCTGATTAATAGGAAACAAGAGCTTTGAAATAGGAATCATCAAAAGATGGTCTTAACAGGACTCTAGGACAGTATCACCTGAGCTTTTTTACAAACTGCCCTTTTAAATTCAAAGACAAAAAAAGCCATTTAAGACTACCTACTGTCTCTTCTAGGAAAATGCTTTTTAGATGCCAGGTCTTCAGCAAGTTCAAAAATCAAGGTAGGCTCTACAGAGTAAGAGATCTCCATCAGCAAGTAGCGTGGTCCACTCAGAGCAGAGGCAGGAGGATTTTTTTACAAGGACTATGATTTTGCTTCCTGTGAGACAACCCTGCATCAATTTTTTTACCTGTTTTTGTTCTTCTCCTAGACTGTCCCACATAGATGCCACTATTTTTGAAACCTCTCCAAATGTCGCATTTGGGTTCTGCCCTTTAATTGCGGCTTGTGTGTCCCTGAAGAAAAGGGCATATGCTGACACTGGCTTCTGTGGCTCATTGGGATCTTTCTTTTTCTTCTTCTTTGGAGTTTTGGGCTTCTTGCCAGAATCCGGGGCAGCTCTTTTTTCTCCAGTAGCCTAAGAAGCAGTAATAACAAGAACAGTCAGCACATGCATGAACTAAATCAGATTAATTCTGAAAAATTATTGTCTGGCTTAATAATACATGGGTAAAGCTACTATGTAGGCAACGTTTTGGAGAGTCCTGTTGTGCAAGGATACAAATAGTGTCCTACCACATAGTACTTCGTCTCAGGTTAATCTCATCAGATTGACTGGAACTAAACACGTGAATAGTTACTACTCATTGTAAGTCCTACAAGCCTGACCTAAAAAAGTATACCCCAATGTTAATTTGTATTAAAAAAAAAAAAAAGATCTTATCTATAGTATATTTTGAGTAGGCAATTACAGAATCACAGGATGACATGGGGTTGGACGAGACCTCTGGAGATCATCCAGTCCAACCCCCTGCCAGAGCAGGTCCACCCAGAGCAGGTTGCACAGGAATGTGTCCAGGTGGGGTATTAATGTCTTGAGAGACAGAGACTCCACCATCTCTCTGGGCAGTCTGTTCCAGGGCTCTGCCATCCTCACAGGAAAGAAGTTCCTCTTCATCTTTAGGTGGAACTTCTTATATTCAAGGTTATGCCCATTTCCTCTTGTCCTGTCACTGGGCACCACTGAAAAAAGACTTGGCCCCATCCTCTTGACACCCACCCTTAAAATATTTATAGGCATTGATCAGATCCCCCCTCAGTCTTCCCTTCTCCAGACTAAAGACCCAAGTCCCTCAGCCTACATTCTTCCATTAAGATGTACCTCAGCAGTAGAGACTCAAAAGACAGGAGTTTAGAGGCCCTAAATATACCACTCAGAAGTAATTTTACTTTGATATTTTGAGGATTCTGTACAATGGTCTTTCCATCTGCACAATTTCCATTAACTTCATGACAAAACCTTCCATGAACAGTCTAAATTAGGCCCTTTAAATGTACTGCTATAATAACATTTGTGCTTTATTTTTTTGACAAAGTTTTCTTTTTATAACAGCTATACTTAAAGCAAAATGTAAATTAACTAAAGTTTCAGTGAGAAGAAAGCTTATTGTATTTCTAAATGCATCTTCATTTTATAGGACTCTAGAGAATACCAAAACGACAAAACTCCTCAGAGTTGACAAGTAAGGAGATTCACCAGATCTATAAAATCCTAAATGAATTCTGAATGTATTAGGCCAAGCGTATATATATATATTTGTATATTCTTTCATGCATTATTCTGGAGGTATTATGGAAACTTCTTAAGAAGCTAAACAGCAACTGAATCATACTCCCCTGGAGCCTAACATTTGGGTTTTATATGACCACGCTGCAGCTGAGAAGATGCTGCCAGGTTCAGGAAAATTCAGCAGAGATCCACCTAAAGCCTCCCCGCCGCAGCGCACGGAATCACTCACCCTGTTTGATTCATCTGCGTCTTCCTCGTTGATGGAGCTGGATGGGGAAGGAGTGGCTGATTTACTTGCGGGAGGGGAGGGAGAAGTGTGAGGCAAATTAGTGCCTCCTAAATTCAGCCCCAGCTGCGCACTTAGCTGAGACTGGTTAATGGTGGTGAGCTGGGAAGGAGGCATAATTCCTGAATGAGCAGCATCCGTCATATGGACAATGGATCTCATAATCAGAGAGTGATCCTGGCGGTACTGGGACACCTGCGTGTGGCTCTGATCCTGAAAGGGATGGAAGCACTATTTAGTCCTTAGCAGTGACCACGGAGCATCACCAGGTACAGGTATTTATTTTCACAGCCTTACAGAACCGACACTGTCAACTCGTGGTTTGTTTCGTTGCTTTTTAACAAATTAAAAATGCATTTTTAATAAATGTTCAGAGGCGCAGCAACAGCTACCGCACTTGCCCCGGACTTTGCTTCTCCCCCACGTGTGGGCGGGGGTTTTTTGGTGGAAGAAAAATTGCATTTCCCCGTTTTTAAACATTTGTTCCTCTTGGTGTGGCGTGAAATAACCCACACAAACAAGAGGGAAACAGGCTGACTGACAATACAGGGAAAACACTGCAACTGAGAAGACACAAACTGCTGTCAAATGCAGAACGTAAACAAAACCAGGGCGGGAGGGATATATATAGGGAGAGAGAAAAGCATCTTCCTTTACTGACATTCAATTATTCTTAGCTGTTAGTAGTAACAGTAGTAGGTATAAAACAATCCTGTCTGAGTGGGATTTAAAAGTTGTTTTAAACAAAGCAGGCTGCCCTGCCAGGTGTAGGGTACGGAGACCGCAGCGTGATGGAGAACCATTCCAGTAACCCTATCACTCCTAAAACATCCTTGTTCACAAGCACCACACAAACCTACACCTTTTTCTCTTTAATCCGACAATCAAAGGTGCGTGGAAGGAGCAAGGTGGGTACCCAGCACCGACTTCATTTTTCTTGTACTTAACAGTCTCAGAAACTCAAATGCTCGAGTGGTTTTGGCTCTACCACTTCTTGAGGGCACCAACTGTACCTTCTTCTACATCTGCACAGCACTTCCCCACATTTGTAAATAAAAAGAGCTGAGACCCCGAAGGTAAAGTCAACTGGAATCTGCCTATGAACTACTCAAGTTTGGTTATTTTTAACCCAACAGGGATCAATACACAATGAAGGAACATTTAAACAGAAAAGATTTTTTTTTAAAACAGTTAATAAGTGGAGAGAATAAACAGCTCACAAATTGTTTCAGTAACCCGATTAACCTATGGCCATTGTTTGAACAGACAGAAACACGAGAATTAAATTAGATTTTGCAAACTCTTTCATTATTAATAACCTACATTGCAATTAGCAGCAGGTGCAGTGGTCCTTAATGAAATGACACAGAACAAAACATCAATGCTGGGAGCCCAGTGTACAGTCCACCAGACTTCCACAGTGGAGCCTGACCTTCCCAGAGCTCTCTTATTATTAAGTGTGGACAAGCCCAAACCAGTTTTCAAACATCTGTGTCAGCACGGAGGTAAGTTTAGCCCAAGTAACTTTCTCCTTTTCCTTTGCAGGACTCTCCCCTCAGCAGAGGCAGCAGTTCTGTGCCCCTGGAAAACCTTTTTCTGGGACAGGAGGAGTGCAGCCGTACAAAGGAGCAATTCACTCCTCAGAGAAGATGCACACCCTGCCTCATCCATCTTACCTAGAGGGGCTGCAGCACGCTGTTCCCCTATAGCAATAAATCATATTAATTCCGAATTTGGCATTCACGTGTCTTTCTGCTGAAGCCTTCCTAGAAAATGGAAATCCTTCTCAGCATAAAAGTACCTGTAATGTCACATACTGGACCCAGTATGGATGAAGTAAACCCCACAAGCTCATATTCCAGATCCTATACACTAGGATCTGGAATACGAGATCCTATACCCTCATTTTCTCCATACCTTCCAAGCCACTGCCAATTTGGGTCATCTTCCATACCCCACCACACTGCTCTTCCTACTTCTTAAATTCTTGTAATATCTCCAGTAAAGGAGCGTAGTTCCTTAGAGATGAATGCTCGTGTCAAAAGTGGAGCACTTGATACAGAGAGATCAAAACCATCAGACTTATTGGCTGAAATACCCATTTGCTTCAGGGCACCTTTCTGTGAAAATTGACTAGTGTTAACTATAGGGTGGTTTTGACTGTGACTGGTATTGGCAGTGACATCTGGAAGACATTCGAAGTCTTTTGTAAGAGGATATTACTTTCTGCATATTACTCCGTTCATTTTCGTTTACAGACATGACTTTATTGCAGGAAGAAAAACTCTGCTGGTAAAGCAAAGGTCGAGTTCATTGGAGTGACCTTCTCTCCTAGAAATTAACTTTTCTTCATTATTTTGCAGGCAGCCCTTTGGTGGAGGTGTTCTACACCTTTTGTTCTCGCTGTTGTTACACAACCCAGGCCTTCCCACCCAGGCAACAAAATGTGATGACACCAGTTACAAACCATTTACTCCAAGTCTTGTCATTTCAGTTGCATCTATGGTTTTATTGAGACTAAATTTTCTTGACTTGCACTGACCCAGAATCTAATTTTATACACAAGCCCATGAATTCTTAACTTCCCCTTTTTCTGACACTATTTGATGCTTGTGTGTTTTTTACGTCCACTTATTTAATTCCAGATTTTCTTTTCTATATCTTTTCCTTGGGTTTTTTTTTTTTTTTTTTAAATCTCAAAAACTTGAGTAAAAGCTATAAGTTGAAACAACAGTATTTTTTAACTGGCTATCTAGCACCAAACAGATAAATCATATAAAGAAAGATAAAAGAAAATTCTTTTTCATAAAAGAAAATAGTTTGTATAATTTCCAAGAAAATAGTTTGTATAATTTCCACTCTCTTCTCATTTATATCATATGTGTATATGATAATGACAAACTATGTATTTTCTACACTTTGAATTTAAATTACATGGCTAACCAATATTTTATTTTTAAATCACAGAGAAATGAATGGGAATTTCATTTTTTACTTTATGGTACAGTGTAGAAGGGCTTTCAGAGAAGGAAGCATAACCCACATTTTATGTTTGTACAGTGGTTTGTCAGGTGGCAAGAAGGCAGGGGAACTAGTCAATAGTAACATGAAAGTCCACATCATTTTTATATAGCTCCTGAGCAAACAGAATTTTCTAAGGAGGAATCTATAATCAAGAAAACAAAATTTCCATCAGTTATCTTAACTCTTTCCCTGCTCCCCCCCTTACACTAAAGACCAATACTAAACCAGAAGGATCAGTAGCATTTGATTATACACAAAACGTTTATCAATGAAATGTTTAACAACAGAAATTCTCTTGTATCAGGAGCACGCATGGAAGTACAAGTGCACTAAAACATCCACGTGACATCCTAATGACATTAATACAGGAAAACTGAAAAACTCATGTATTCAAAATAATCCGCTGTGAAACTTTTGGAGAATATCACATGGTATTTTATATAAACTGAACCAGAAGTAGAAGTGATACACAAGTATTAGGAGGATTCGGGATTTTTCTAATATTATGCAAAAATGACAAATTAGGTCTGACAAAAATTCATGACCTTCTCAAGTGGACAGAATCAAGTTCTGACTGAGCCTTTTCAGTCTTGGACAGAAACTCGACAAAACTCAGTGACTTTAACACAAGTTAGGCAAAACTCAGGCACAGGTTTACTCAGCATCAAACAAGGACATAAGGTGTGAAACAGAAAACCAAGGAGAAATAACTCGTTTGATTCCTCTGCAGACCGAAAGGACTTTGTTTCAAACCTCTCTGTTGTTATTCATAGAATCATAAAATCATCTGACCTTCAAAGGCCATCTAGACTGACCCCCCTGCAGTCACAGGGACACCCCCAACTAGACTAGGTTGCCCAGGGCCTCGTCGAGCCTCCCCTTGAATGTCTCCAGGGAAGGGGCCTCAACCACCTCCCTGGGCAACCTGTTCCAGTGCTCCACCACCATCTTTGGAAAGAACTTGTTCCTAATGTCTAATCTAAATCTGCTCTTCTCCAGTTTATACCCGTTAGTCCTTGTTCTGTCATTGCTGGCCTTGTTCTGTCATTCCTACATGAGTGCTACAAAAACCTCCTAAGACATTTACTGAGGGGAAGACCAGCCACCTCTCTGCTCTCTTCAATTATACACACAGATTAAAAAAAAGCAAAATATGGTCCAAAACATTTCCCCCTTCTCAAAACAAGTTTATGGTGACTACGTCTAGGCACATCGGCTTTCTGTCCCCCCACTCTTTCTGTCCAGAGTACACATGATAAAGACATCCAGCATCAGATGGATGAAAGGCCTCATCACAGGATCCATAAGGATATATCTGTCCATCAAACTCTCCTACTCTCAACTATGCTAATCTAATTAGACAGTCATGCCCAAGAAGTCATATTTAGTCATACTGCTGAAAGGACACAAGTCTCACAGCATATGCCAAACATATAGCTTATTTTACTTTGATATGTGAAAGCTTAAATTCTCAAAAACTGGTAAAATATCAATTCCTCAACAGCATAGTAATAAAACTTTAAAAAAAAAAAAAGAAAAAGAAAAAAGCAAGGAACATGTGAGCTCCCACACTTGAACTTATACAGTATCATCAAAGGTGTTTTTCAAGAATTATTGTACCTGAGCCAACAAAACCAAAACATACCATTGGTATTAAGGGAAAAATCAAAGTAATAAAAGAGAGTTCATTCTTCTGTTATCAACTCATTAAGATACAGCTTGTAACAGAGATAGTATTTATTTTGACAGATAAATGCATCCAGCCACTACGTTGAGATTCCCACTTACTCTATATTTCGAGAATCATTTACATACAATAGTTTTATCCTGGGTTTCTACCCAGGATATAGTTTTTATCTCTAGGAGCGTGCAACATCATATTTAAAAATATAACTAGGAAATTACTTTTTAGAGCACTTTGAGTAACACTGAAGTCTTAATTGAAATCAATGTCTAGTGCCTTCAATCATTTAAATGGGTAACACCTGCAGTAGGGCTCTTTCTAGCCAGGTCCTGCCTGAACCATGGAAGTTCCTACAGGAAGATGGAGGGCTGGCACCCGACCCTACCCTGCGTGAGCTAGTTTTGTAAGGAAAGGGAGAAATCCACCAAAAAACTCACAACTACGGAAAACCCAACATTTATGGTTACACTCACTGTGCCCTGGTTTCAAAAGTTGACTTAAAACATTATATATTCTGTTGCCTTAGGAATTTGTCACTGTCAATGTAACATAAGCTGATGTAATATTTTAAAGGATGTATTTAAGTTGAAGCAAACGCGCTGCGATGTAAAGAGTGAAATCCTCAGTTGTCCCTGCCTGTAAATTACTCCCTTTCCTTTTGGGCCAGTCAGCATATCTCTAGAAGAAATCCCCAATACTCTTTTTCTCCACAAGTAAAGTACAGATAAAAGAATCCATTAATCTAAATTTTACAAGATTGGAATTCACTGCCAATCAAAACAAATCAAACTAACAGGATGCTTTTCTCTGTCAGAGATTAAGCCCTTACTTAATAGAATACAAAACAGTTGCACTTGGTACTGCCACCGCTGAAGAAGTGTCCTTCCTCTCCCCTCCTCAGATGCTGCCATCAGTAATGGATCTGTCAAACTGCAGTTATCAGAAGATCCACTACAAGCAGCAGCTTCTTTTCCCTGGCAATGAGAAAACTCCCATGTTTTGCTTCGTGTCCCTTAGAAAAACAAACCTTACCGCATTTAATTCCCAAGTAAAGGCTACAACAAACAGCACATGTCGGGTTGGGAAAAAAACTGAGGTCTGCAGCTGGATCTAAGAGATGGGTTGGTGACAGGAGGCTCACGCACGCTCTGCTGCCTGAAGAACATGAAGAACATGCAACTCCTTGGTCTGTGTGCTCCTCCAGCCCCACTACACCAGGAATTACTCTTTTCTATTCAGACAGAGCATATAAGCCAGAGAAGGGACGTGAAGAGAAAAAAAAACCCCACACAACCAAATTCAACAAAAAAAAAGAACCATTGATTTATTCCTCAAAACTGAGCAACTACCTCCTTTCGTTCTGGCAATCTCAGATGTCTCTAAATATCCTGCTATATGACAGAATTTTCTTATGTGGCTGCAATCTTCAACTTGAACATGTTTTATTGGAATCTTTCTGATTTGCTGTCCCCTGGCTTTTCTTTGGTGTCTGCAGCCACATCTGCAGGGCTGGTGTTCCTCAGACCTCCCTGTGCAGCACAGAGCCTCCTTCAGAGCTCAGATGGCCTGACCCATTGCAGGGGATGGTAAAGGTGCTGTGAGACTACCAAATCACAACTTAAAACCATTTGTTCTATGGAACAACACTTGGGTGTTAGGCAGCAGGAGCACACCTCAGCCAGGCAGTGGGACACCACCTCAGAGATGCTGTTCCAAGCGAGAAGGTGCCAAGGGACAGGGCCAACCAGCCCAGGCACCTGCCAGACCAACCTCTCCAGGTGCCAGGACAAGGCACCTCTGCAACACTGCTGTGTGGCCTCTACTGGCACCAGCTCATTCACAGCACGCTCAGGTACCTCTAACAAAATGCTGTTTTCACAGTGAAGAAATACTAAATGCTCACAGCTAGGCCAAAATCACACAAAGACCAAACTCAGAGGCAAAGACTTTTCTCTGAAACGCATATCCAGGATGCCCCATCACCCTAGCACGGAGCATGTGCTGTTTGGGAACTTTGTTCTTACCCACTTCCTTTCCTGTCACCCTGTAGGTTCCTCACACAGTCCCCAAAGTGGGCTGAAACTTCTGGGTTGCCTCGGTTGCTTTTGAGTCCTTCTGCTCCAGAAAGGGTTCTGCTCTTGCGGATGGATGGCACCACAGGCTTGCTCTGGCCCTCCACCCAATCCATGGTGGCTGGTGCTGATCATAGTGTCATAGGATTGTCTAGGTTGGAAGGGACCTTTATGATCATCTAGTCCAACCATCAACCTAACTCTGATTAAGAAAAACCAAAATGATGCTTCATCATCGCCTAATTCACAACTTCTTGATATTTGCATTTTCACACCATTTTGTGGAGGCATTTAAAAACAGATTCTCCACTCTGTTCTCCCCAAACATCTACCGCACTGGAAAGCACATTGAATCACACTCCTTTTTGGAGAAGGTCCCCGGCAGCGGGATCCCAACGCGTGTGTGACTCAGATCCCAGCTCTGGGCTCCCATCTGAGGAATCTGTTGGCACCAGGAGCCCCTCTCCAAACCAGCAGCACAAGGTTGGGTCTGCTGTGTGCAAACAGCGGAGACACGCTGCAAACAAACCCCGGGGAGGTGGAATCGGGTCCCGCAGTGGCAGCTCGAGGCTGGCAGCAGATTTGTTACAACCTCTGCAACTTCAGCTACCGAATCAAAGGCCGACTTCAAAGGTCCTCATTATGCAGCGAGCAGCATGGGGAGAGACTGCAAGGAAGCATGACAACTAACAAACATTATCAAAGGTAACAAAAATTGTGCCAGGAATTAGCGGGGGACAGACTTGGGCCTGACATGACATTTGTTTGTTTAAAAACTGCTATGAGTGTTGGTGGTTATGTTCAAGGGGGGAGAGTGTTTTTCTTTGGGTTTTGGGGGAAGCTGTGGGGTTTTGTTTAGGTTTTCTTTCTTTTGTTTGTGGTTGGCTTTTAAAATAAATCAGAAAAGTAGGTCTCATTATCTTTTGTATTACCCGAGCCAGGTGGTTTTTTTCCAGCTACCTGACAATACAGTGCAATAATTTAAAACTCTACAGAGAGTTAGCATTTCTTTATAGCCTGAGAAGTTGAAGTGGAAGCTGAGTACTGGGTAAGTTGTCCAAGGGGAAACACAGGGGGTATCCTCAGAGAATAGCAGGGAGTTGAAAGGAAGTTTTCCCAATGACCCAAGGAAGAGGGTGGATGGACCCAGCAAAGCCTTTGGCCAGGTACAACACGTCCAGACCAGCTGCAGCATCTCCCTCGCTTGGCCACCTTGAGGAAGCAGCACCTGAGTTCAGAGTTTCCACTCGGGAGGCAGAATAGTTTAAAGCCATGGTCCAGGCTCACCCCACAGCTGGTGTCCACCGTCACACACATCCTCCTTCCTTCCGAGCCCTGTTCTTGGGAAGAAGTTCAGGGATTCAGCTTCTGCTCCAATTCCTGACAGCTTTCCCAGTGGGGTGTCTCATATTCCAGATATTCATGTGGCACCTCGCAAATATCTCCTGGAGCTGATGGATCTTGATCTAGGCACTATTAATACACAATAGGCACAGTCTTTTTCCCCAGACTGCTCCGGTGTTACCACGTTTCTCTTCCTTCATGCAGAAGTCCCTCCTGCATCTCGATATGTTAGAACCTACTTACCTATTTTTATTATTATTATTATTATTATTATTATTATTGTTTTCTGCACCAGCATACCAGCTGTTCAGATGGGTATCTTTGTCAACTGCTGCCACTTTTTTTCCTATGGGCAGGTCCTTTCTTGCAAATACTGTAAGTTGCCTATTTTTGAAAAGAACACCAGGCTACGTTTCCTTCTCCCCCCGTAACAGCTCGTTAACAGAAGGCCCATTGTTTCTGTATCGATGGGTAAGGAGGGCAGAGCATGTCTCAGAAAAGGGATTGTATTATCCACATTGAGTATGACAATGTCACTGAGGACATGAAAACCTACACACTATTACATGCCTATTATTAGTACGTCATCAGGGCAGCACCATCCTCCTATCATGCTAAAGCCATGGCATGCAGCTGCTGGGCAGAAGCCACTGCTCTCTCCTACCCCCAGGGTTTCCAGTCTATTGGCCACCTCCCCCCAAGGCCCCCAGGAGCTGTGCACACATGGTCTCTGAAAGGTAACTAAAAATGCACAACTACATCATCAGATGTGAAATAAAATAATTAACTATACACAGACTAATAATAAAAAAAGACTATGTGAAGACTTGGAAGATCATCAGCAAAGCACAAACCCCCATGAGTCCTAAATATCTCATTTTACAAAGCCTCAGCCCCCGTTTGAAAGGTTCTGCATATGGCCAAACGTCACCCATCTGAGCCACCGGAGCATCATTTAATTAGGTACTACTTAATTTTGAGATAATTTTTTTCCTCGGTACCACAAATTATTAATAAATGGCATTGTCAACAGCTACCCCTTCTGCTGGGAAAGCCCAATATGGACCAGATGGACACTCTCAACCTAAAACTTGAGTGCAGTAATGCAGCACAGTAACCAAAGGAAAAACAGAAATAAGGAAAAGCTGAAGATAATCTCTCTTTCTAGTAAGAAGAGTTGCTACTCTTATAAAGGAATAATCATAACCATCCGGAATTAGTTCTATGTTTTGTATTAAAGATGACAATAAACATGTTCATAACAATAACAAGGGCTTGTTTTAATAGACTGTTCCAGGCGTTAAACACATTAATGACCCATGAAATAACTGTTTCATCTGCAACACATTAAACAATGTTGTTGTAACATTGTATTAATTGAAAACCTACTCCATTCTCTCTAGATAGGAGATTACAGACCAGATATTAAAAGAGAGATTTACAAATAAATTTAAAAATTAAACATACAAATTAGAGGCACGCAGTCAGGTGAGTAGGGAAATAAATGTTGTTTGCCAATTTTAAAACAACTTCTTTAGCTATCATTCTTGCAATCTCCTGTTCATCTATTCATTTGAAGTTAATTAGTAATTTGGGAGTTTAAATTACTAAAGAAGATTTGGACCTTTAAGCAAAAGGCACCACTGTTCTGAAACTTGAATATTTCTGTTGTACGCAGCCTTTCATAAGCCGAAATTTGGAACTCAGCTCTTCACAGCCACATCATCGAGCTGTTTGTTTTAAAAGTCTCTTCTTGAAATAAAAGCAGCAGTCACCATCATGTCTTTGATTTGAGCACAGTGCCACTCCTAAGTAGTAATGTAATTAAAGATGAGCATATTCCACTATGAATTAGCCTTATCTGCGCAGAATCCTGAATGCACCGGCAGCACTGCAACAATTATAAAATATAAACAGGCTCAAGCCTCATCAAATAGGAAACACATTTTTCTCTAGCAGCACAAGTAATATAGGGAGCAATATATGTAAAATTATCAGTCTGTTTTTGTAACATCTGTACTTTTTTGAATAAAAGGAAAAAAGTCAGACTGAAAAGAGACAATTATTTTACTGTCTGTTTCTTAGATATCAGAAGAGAATTTTGAAATTCATCAAAGCTAACCTTCTGTTATGTACAACAGGCTAAGCTGAAAAGAATGTTAACAAGTTCAATTTTCATTCAATCAGCACTACTGCTCTCTGAAATGTTTCATTGCAGGAAAGAAATAAAAATAATCTATATGGTAATTATGAGGATGAATCCCCCAGTAACTTTCAGCTACATGAAAGGTCAGTTCTATTCAAGATATTTTATCAGTCCCCTGCACATACTCCTGTCCTGTCATTTTAAATCTGAACAGCATTTTATTTTCCCATTTACAGCTACCTGCAGAATTAAGTACTTAAGCCAAATAAGAAAAAAAAAAAAAAAAAGAAATGTTGAATGCTGGCAAAGGCTATAATAGCATGGAGATAAATCGTTCAGCTGCTCTCTCTCAAGCCTCTGGGGCTGCAGATTTTTCTTCTCCTGGTGCACTGTGGGTATTCAAAACTTGTTCAACATGATTTCATTTCATTTCAGGCACTGCCTGAGAAAACTAAATTACAGAATCAATCATACAGAAGGTCAGAGTGAGACTTCATTACAAGTATTGCATGCTTGCATGAATATCTTTCATTTATGACTGACCCAATATGTCACAATAGCTGTCTAGTAAAAATAATCCACTTTCTGAAATTGATGTACTACTGATGTCAATGCTACTCAGCAGGCTGGGCAGATTATAGAGAGGTGTTAAAAAAAGGAACCCTGAGGAGCACAAGTTGTAGTTTTATAGAATTGCCACAGTTTGCAGATTAAAATAATTTTTCTATGGGCAGCTCAAGAGAAAACAGCATTAATATAAAATATCAGAGGTTGATTTTTAATGAGGATATCGCTGTTGATTTCCACTTATTTATATTCAAGTATTTATAGGGATAATAGTTGCATCATGTAAATCCATGTGTTCTTTGAAGGCAAATGTACATCCACACTCCATTTATCAGTGACTCATTTTTGAACATCAGGATTTTATTTGCATATTATTAAAATATTAAAAATAATCAAAATGCCTCCATTTTGTCTCCTCTTTTTGTTGCTCTTGTCTCTTTTTAAATTCAGAAAAATGCTGTTAAGTAAGATAAATGTGTGTTTGTTGCCTACAATAATGAAGTTAATTAGCATTGTGACAAATTGTCACTCTTTCCATAGTAGGTATATCTTAACAGTATGAACAACTGTTAACTCCTCAACATGATCTTTTAATAATTGGGAGGCCACATTTATGCGGAAAATAAATATCCTTCTTGCACCATGAATGATTTTTTCAATATAATAATACAGAAAGAATATGTTAAAGAGAGAATGATTTTTTTTTTTTTTCAGTCTTCCTGGGGGAAATATGTGAGATACTTGGAGAAGTATTACAAAGCAGCTACCCAACTCCATGCCCTAAGGGAGACATAGGAAAACCTTGACATAACCTATTTTTAACCATGCCTCTGGCGATTCTGCATTCAAGTTTATAGGTGAACATGTCAGGTAGCACAGTGAAAAAAGCCAAAGACACACAGTATTAATCATAATTCTGTCCAAGCCCATTTTATTTTTTCAACATTTGTGATTTAAAATCTCATGACATTTCTTCAAGGTGAAATTCTTCTACCGGACTTTTCAACAGGGTAGGACTACATTTATCTGAATTAAATATTGCTTACAGTAAAGCTCTCTAATGCTTCACAAGACAGCAAATAAACTCAAGCCAGTTCATATTAAAATAATTTAAGTTTGTATTCAGCTAAAGAAGCTTTAGTGATTAGCAATACACTATTAATGCAGCTTTTAAATAACACTATCCTAGTATCGCCAGATAAGAACATTGTTCTGTAAGTGTATATGAACATCGTAATTATTTTACAACCCCATCTTTAGTTCTTTCAGATATAGTAAATTCAATTGACCATGAAATGAAATTTCATAGTCAAAATGCCTCCTTTACATTTTTTTTATTGCTGCAATAAAGTTTTTATAGCTCCAAGGCAAGGTAATTCATGAAATGTCTAATTTAAAGATGAATTCTAATATTATTAATAAATATTTACCAGTTTAATAAAGTGCACATTTTTCACATAAAATATGATATAATGTTTTCATTTTCTATTTTTGAAATACAGATTAACTGCTGGAAAATTTGAGTACTATAGAGAGCTATGTGAGTTCAGGGGAAACCCACGCAAGGACCCTCTGTTAACGTTTTTAAACTTCTCAAGCTACCCAGCCTTCAGGAACAGGAGAGAAAAAGACCCTGACTGGAACACAATGGCTGGGGCCACTCCATTGCACAGTATAAAATGAATCCAACTTCCAGCAGGGGAAGTGTCTGACACACGAACCTCCCTATGTGGCTCCTCCATAACAAATCACACGATTCCTCATCAATTCTCTGCAGCAAAACTACACCCAAGTTGCCAACACACAGCTTTGAACTGGCAGTCACCCTAGAAAATATGACTGGACGACTGTGGTGAGGAGGCATGAGTTTCTCCAGATCTTCTCTTTGCCCTACATGAGAAAAAATGCTTACCACCAAGGTCAATGTAAACTATACCAATAATTTCTACATTGCACAGACTAAAACAAAGAAGGAAAAGATGATCCAAAAGATCCAGCGCAAGAAGAGGTGAGAGAAGAAATCTCTAACCAGAAGGCCTCTTCTGGTTGGAACTGTTAAGGTGACAGCATTTACTCATGGAACAATTATGTTCAGCAAAAGGATGCAAAATTACGAGGCAAATAGGGGTGAGGACACAAACCTCTTGACACCATTGAGGGGGCACTCACACACGTACACAACGCTGTCCCAGCCCATGATATTTATTACATATTTCTGAGCAAGTTTCATTGTATTTGGTGTACACACACTCTATTACTTCAGTTTTCAGGCATAATGCTCCTGTTTTGTTAATCTGATCTGTCTTTAGTAGTCACCCAACATGTCCAGCGCATACCAAATCCCATGACAAATGGGATCTGGAAAGAAGCATCATATTCTCCAAGACCCTTTGTAGGCAGTCCTTCCTGCTTTGTATCTATGGAATTACTGCATTCTGCACCTCCTAAACAGTGAACAGTTTGTGCTTCATTCTGTGTTAGTGCTAGCTACTCTCCATGACCTCCGAGGAAATATTAAAATTTGTAATGAAGCCAGCAGCCTGCAGAATTCCAGAGAAATATTTGGTGCGTGTTCATTTGTAAATCTTTAATTAATTTTCACTTGCCAGAATAATAAAAAAGAAAAAAAAAAGATTTACATGAAATCATAACGCGACAACACATTGACCTTTATTACAGTCCAGCAGTAAATCTGTATTCTCACTACACCCAGTTTAGCAAAAGGTCCTAAATAAAACAGCTAATCAGGAAAAAAATACAGTTGACATAAAATATCTGTTCAAGCAAAACATTCACTCTGCCTTCAATATGCAATACAGAAACTAATTCTAATTGTAACCACTGAGTTTAAAATGC
The DNA here is from genome assembly GCA_004320125.1 of Scolopax mira. Lineage (NCBI taxonomy): Eukaryota > Metazoa > Chordata > Aves > Charadriiformes > Scolopacidae > Scolopax > Scolopax mira. The sequence continues at coordinate 242,433 of BJBW01004270.1, forward strand.
TAAGTATGATAAACTGACTCGCAGCTGCGTCTCATCACTGCAAGCATGAACGTTGCTGCTCAAAGCTTAGAGAAACCCAGGCAGGGAGATCCCCCAAAGCCAAAACGAAAACACAACAAGAAAGTGGCCCCTATGCCCCCCCTCACCGAGCTCACAGCCCTACAATGCACGTAGATTCTGGGGAAGACTCCATACAGCCTTAGGTTTGATTGTTCTAATTAACAGGAATGATCAGAGAATTAGTCGAACAGTCCCCATCACTCAGCCCTTCCCCACACCGGGATGGTCCCTCCCCATTCTGAAAGGGAATGGGAGCAGGAGCAGGAGAACAGGAGACCAGGAGCAGGAGAACAAGCCCGACCTGCCCCATCACTATGGTCAACAAGAGCACCAGAGAGAACAAAGTCTTTTTATGGCCCTGAGTATGGTCAACGCAACACATCCCTATCCCTTCTATTATGAGTTTAGAATAAAACATCATCAATTTCCGTTTATAAAGATCTAGCCCACAGAATATGCAGAACCTAAGGAACTAGGTGGCTTTTCACTGCTGACATACTGCATCTGGCTTCCTTTCCAGGCTACTCTCAATGCTGTGCTTTCAAAATACCCTGGTGGCTGTTGGATGTGGGTCCTGTACTTCAAATACAGACAAGTAATTCCTTCTAAATGCCGTCATCCCCCCGGCCAACACAAAGGGTTTTCAACTCTTGATGACAGTGTCCACTGTATAACACGTTTTTGAACTTTAGCAGCACTTGGGATGCGTGTGATGCCGGTAGATATGGACTTCCAAATCCAAATCCAATCCCAAAATTAAAATTCTGTGTTTATGCAGCCCGACTGCTGCTTCATATGAGCTGTGTTCACGCACAGAACAGCATTGTGTTTATCTTCCCAAACCCACCAATATTAAGTCCTTGACCGTTTGCCCACGGCCTTAGGGAGCCGCCCCAGAGCAGGCAGTTTTTTGCTGTGGAACGCTGACAACAGGACACCCCGAGACAGAACATCGGCCAATGCTGGGTCAGGCTACCCCACCAAGGAACCCCAGGGACCTCCCGAGAGGTGACTTCAAGCTGAGATGACACAAACCTACGTTTACAGGGCTGCGACAGAGGAGGGAACCGCACCTACCATATGCAATCCGTTGCTGTGGATGACGCCATCTTGCTCCATGAGGTTTCGGGATATCGTAATCGAGGGAAGATCCAGGCTCTGGGGGGGGAATTGAGGGGTAAATTCATTCCCTTGGGTGGGCAGCTGGTCACCGAGGCCCTGAAAGGGCAGCAGTATATCTGCCATCCCCAGCGCGGGGTCCGACTCGGGCGGGGGGGTAATGGGTGGGATTTCGAACTCCTCGTCCCCAAGGCTGGGCGTATGGAACGTCTGCTGGAGAAGGAGAGGACAAGGCAAACCACGTTAGGGCACGTCGCTCTCAGACACCACCTCCCCACCTGCAGTCCAAACCCAAAGCTCTATAAGCAACCAAAGCTTTTAAGTTTCATAAACCGAAGGGGTTTGTGGATCATTCTGATTAAAGATTTAAGTCTCATTATCATATGGCTTTAATGGAGTATCAGTATTAACAGTTTTTTAATGCGTACTTAATTAGCAACATCTGTCTTTGTTGTTAGTCTGCATATCAGCTACATTGGATTTGGCTGTGTAACAAATTGCCACTTTATTGATATGTTAGTAAAATAGCACAAACAGCTTACATTATTCTCATGCTTCATAAAATACTGACAATTTTGTAGCGCACACCCCTCCATTAATTCAGCACTGACCACATCTTTCCTTTCCTTGTTATCCGCTAATAAACAGGAACTATTATAATTCTGGTCTCTATTTCCTTCCTGTCCCAGAAGTACGATGCGCCCTTTTAACCAAGGGTTGTAATTTGGAGGAGAGACATGTATGAAAAAAAAAAGAGGGGGTGTGTGTGTGTCTGTGTGTGTGTGTGATCACAGCAGCTTCCAGGGCTTTCTGAAGCACGCCAGCTTTGTTTGAACAGTAGGTTTGTTACGAACTCAAACACCTGTTAAGATGCCTTGAGCAAAACATTTACTGCCAGTTATCTTCGGGGTCTGTGCGTGTTTGTACGGGTGCATGTGTCTGTCAAAGATAATCTTTATTCAAGTAGAGTCTATATCTGGCTTCAACATTGCTGACTTTTATTTGGGAAACAAATGAGCTAGCCTTACTCAAATTTTCTTGCGAGTTAAATGAACTTTCACCTATTATTTCAGGTCCATTGCTGCTTAATAATAGAAATTCAGGGCTTGAAATTAGGCCATTTTAAACGTACCCAAACCAGGACTGTCTTGATCAAATTGGGCAGTTGGCAATCCTAAAATAGGCACTTTTGTCTTGTTCCGGACATGCAAGGCTGCTCTGGGATTTGTTTGTTTGCATTAGTTCAGGATTCGAGTTGGGGGGGGGAGGAGGGGAGGGGAAGGGAGGAAAGATTGTTTTATGTATTATTTACATTGTTTAAAAGAGTGACTTAATGCCAGTTAATTTAAAAATGATATGTTCAGTGAAAGATCTCATTAACTGCTGCAAATTGTCATCCTTCAGACTGTTAATGATGATATAAATTAATAACCGCTTGAGAGAAGACGGAAACCGAAACACAAGGAAAAAAAACCTTTGCTTGCCCATAGAACCTGTCAGCTGTCATTATTGGTCTCACACCAGAAATGATGAGGTCCCAGCCCGCTGCAGTCTGTGGCACCGTCAGGGTCTGCTGAGACTCTACCCAACCCCTCTCGGTCTGCGAGGCTGGAACTCAATTCGGGATGTGAAAGCCGGGGCCTGGGTTAGGGAGAGGTTTGAGTTCCCCACTGCTGTGTTACAAAAGGTGTGAATTTTTCTTCCCGCGGCCCCCTTAGCCCAGGAGCACAAAGGATGGATTGGCCAGGAGAAGTGGTTGGCTAATGAACATAACCCTATGGCTGCATTTGCAGTTATTTTGGCACTAATGTGGTCTAGTAACAGATGCAACTGTAATTTGTGACTCATTTGCTACCCCATTACTGCTTAATGAAATCTAACATATCACATTAACAATACGAATAAACACTCATTCTTGATATGTGGCATTTGGCTGTTTTCATTACCACTGTAATTAACACTTGAAATATTATTTCAATAAATATTTAAGGTGCTCTAAAATGGGTCGTAGTAATCATGACATAGAGACAGAAAACATAAAGCAAATGTGTGGTTTCTAAGCCTGAATGTGCTCGAGGATTACACTCTTAAGGCATTATTTACAGGAATAAAATGGGTTTCTAGCTCAGCAGTGCTCGGGCCCAAAATCATAGCAAGAAAGCTACATTCACATTAATGTAAAAACACTATAATTAAATACATTGTAATGCTGTAATTGCAAAGTTAGGTTCACGCTTTAATGCAAACGCTAACAATCATATTTTTATTCCTTGTTCAAGCAAAAGGCTCAATGAAATCAGTATTATTACAGTACATTTGAACCTCTCTTTACTTGACATATTTATGAGATAGTAGCAATTATAAGAACTGGATCTTTTTTTTTTCACTTCTAACAGAATAACTCCGGGGGAGCTGTGTAAATATGTAACACAATATAATAAACTAATAATACAATATTTTACTTAGTGGCATTCATCTTAACACGTGCAGCTTATTACAAATGGAAGAGTAAACGGATGAATAACGTCACGTTTTAAAATGTGAATTAAATTCTCACAACATAACTTGTCCAAATATATATATATCTTTTTTAAAAAAGAAACATATAACTGACCAAAGATTGAAGATAAAATAGATGTAATCTAAGAAGAGAAAAAGCCCCTTAGTGAAGTAATCTTAAATCCAAATCACAGGGCTATTCGGGCTGTAAAAGGAGCCTGAATAATATGCAATTTGGGATTGCAGAAAGGTGCTGTTATGACCAAAAGATGGGATAACATTTGGGGGATTAATCTTACCAATCACAGTTTTTAAAGTTATTAACTTTTCAAATATTTATATCTTACACTTTTTTTTAAAAAAAAAAAATTGTGTGCATGGTTAAATGCCATCTGTACTGAAATGTTCAAAACATTTGTTCCTTTTGATAAAAATGCAAATCTGGAGAACTGTTGTATCAACATATAACAGCCAATGTCTGACACGGTGAATTATCACAGCTGGAATTAAATTGTCTCTGAACAGCTGCTGGCAGCAGAGCTTTCATCAATGTTTGATTCAAATGTAGGAAAGAAATTCTACAGAAAGAAACATCATGTTGTCATTACAGATGGGGTTTGTGTTCATTATCACAAATAACACTGGAGCTAGTGCCAAACAATATTCCCTTATCTAAGCAGTCTTGCTGGGTAAAAAGCAATGGTGACCATTGTACAAATGATCGTAAAATACGACTCTTAATTCTAACCTACACATTTATGGTTACACTTTTCAGCTTATTTTCTCAAAGAGCACTTTTTAAAAAGTGCACAAGAATACCTGTGACTGAATCACCCCTTTGCAACGTGTAAAATCAAGGCTGCCCAGTTTTCTAACCTTTCCTCACGTGGAAAAAGATAATATATGGCATAGTCCCTAAATAAATACTTGGTTGTTCTTTTCCCTATTGCCATGCACATTACGAGACGGCACATCTTGCACCTTCCACCCTTCTCTTTGGAATAAGGGCCACTGCATTGTACTGATGGGCAAAAGGTGTTTCTGCCTGGGGCTGGGGTCAGGATTAGCACGTTGATGGTCTGTTAACTGCTGTAAGAAATATACAGCCACTCTCCTGACCGTACCTTTCTCCTCTTTCCGTTCTCAAAGGTGGGGATCAAATACATAACCCCTCCACAACCCAGCAGCTCCCGGCCCCTGGGCTGCCATTTCAGGCAACAAAGCCAATTTTGGTTTCCTAACTTATATGAGTATTAAGAACCCGAATGAAAATGTTTGTATCTATAACAAAGATTAGCACATCAGCTAGGAATGACTATTACTAAGCTTGCTTTCAAAGTATGCACCTACTGTGCTTTTTATTTGTTTCCTTCTGTTTATAATTTTTTTCATACCTAAAGCAGATTTGTTTCTATTGACATGCTATGTAAGTAACAGCCTTATGGACAGCTAAATTGACTAGTAATGGAGAGCTGTCAGGTTATTTTCTTTCTCATTAAAGTCTTTATTTTGTGCTCCATAAAACACAGAGAAATTCGGCACTTCACTCTTCATCCATTCAAAGTCTGTTAAATTATCACAGCAAACAGCAGAATACGAGCATAGATAAAAAAAGAAAAACATCTACCTCATTTGCAGCAAGAAATGCATTGTTTGCCTCTGCCATGTTCATGTAGTTGTTATTGTTTCCAAACTGAAAGAAAAATAAATATTTAGATTTTAATGCACGCCACGATAAACGTTTCTTTATCCCATCACTGGCACAGAAAAAGTTGGGGAAAAAAAAAAACCCAAAACAACAAAAGAACAAACAGATAAGATGTAATTTTGCAGATGTTCTTTGAAGTCAGCACTAGATTGGATTCAACATTATTATCATTACATACTCTGCATCCCCAGGTCTGCACATGGAATAAATCCGAGTGTAGCTCTTGAACTTTCTTTGTCCATGTAGGAAAGCAAAGTCATCGTCCTAGAGGTGACTTTGGAAATTACGTGTCCATTAGAAAGAGACTATTCTCCAGCAAAGACATTTAGACTCTACTACATCTTTCCTGACACGTGTTACAATATTTCTGCAGATGATCCTGGTCCCAGGGACTGCTGCAGCCAGAAGTATCTGTGGTGTTACTATCCCAAGCAGACCTCCTTTAAAGAGATGAAGGTCAGTCAGGGGAAGAATGAGAATCTGCAACGTTGTTCTTAAAATGCCAGTGTCTCCACAAAATTAAAAAAGCCAAACAATCCCCCTTTGTCTATCCTTCATTCCAGTTGGGCTCCCCCACCCCCAGTGAACATTAACACCAGAAGATTTGGCAAATCTGAGAAACTGTGTCACAGAGAGACCTTGAGATCTGCCCAGGGCTGTGCGGGCCAAGCGCCCGCTGGCTCCCACCGAGGTGGCAGCTCCTCTCACACACCAATGACCTGAAAGGATCCTCTCGGATGCCGCAGGGTCATTTCCTCCAAATTCTCAAGTATGAACATCTGTTGAAGAGTTAAGGACTTTGTCTTTTACAGACCGTGCACAGAAAGGGAGGAGATGATCAGCATTTGGCTAATTGGCACTTGGTGTGCCACAGTCCCTTAAACGGCACTCGCAAAAGGCAGGTAGACTGGTAACGATTCCTGCATGTGTTCCCAGAGCAGGAGGGCATCCAGAGCCTTTGCTTCAAGGAACAGGCATCACCACGCATGTCATGCAGCTACGGTTAAACCCCTGAATCACAGGCTTCCACATTTCTATTGTCCTTGCAGGCTGCAAAGTGAGAGCATCAAATGAGAGAAACCCCCCCTCCATGCTCTCCCTGCCCCATCCCTGCCGCCACAGCCTCACAAAGAGTTCTTCCCTGAACTCCCCTTTTCAAGTTCTGTAAAGCAAATTTTTTTTTTTATGGAAGGCTTTTTGTTTTTTTAATCTTGCCAGGTCTTGGTGGAGCTGCCTCCCCCCTGAAGCCACAACAGCAACCAGCAGCCCAAGCGCCGCCAACAAATGTGTGCCGATGGGTAACCAGGCACCTGGACAGACTGTTCCTTCCTTCCCAGCAGGAAATTCTGTTGTGCTTTCAGAGGAGCTGAACCTGTCCTGAAAGGAAAACCACTTTGCTCCAGTTCAATTTGCTACTGCAGTACTTGGTGCCTGATTGCCTTCATCAGGGAAGGGCTTCAGACCCCGACTCCAGCTCCTCCAGCATCCCCCCGCAGCGGAGGGGCCAGAGAGATCCTTTCAAGAAAGGTCCTTCCTTTGAAAACTCCAACATCAATTTCTGTAAGTAAGACCAAAAGTTAAAAGGAGGGGGAAAAAAAAAAAAAAAAAAAAGGAGAAAAATATAGTGATACAGTGATATAGGAAAAGGCAGATGGACCCCAAGAATTGGAGCCTCATGTACCTGATGAATTGGTCTGACTTGATAGAAAGAGGACATCAACAAAATCAGAACACAATCATGGGGAGGAAAGAATATGGACGAGATTCCTCACTCTGAAGTATGGAATTCCATTTGTGTACTTAACATGCTGAATCTTTCAACCTATAACACATGTTTAGCAACAGAGGCCTTAGCACAATATGTAGGCTGCCTCGTAGCTATTAAAACTCTGTTATCCCCAGCTATGCAGATACTCAAGTAATGTCATCCATTTTTTAAAAGCCCAGATGTCACTCGTTTTTTGGAGATTAAAAAATTCAGATAAAATTGCACATTCAAATTACTGTTTTGGCACATAAGGATATGTGTGTGTGGATTTGTTGTACAAAGACACAGTACTTCAGCTCAGCAGCAAGATGGATGGGATAGATTTTTTTCATGTCAGTTAGCAGCAAACTAAGAAGGATTTGCATGAAAAACTCCAATGACTCAACAGACCTGTTCTTTCTACAGTAAAAACAGAAGTGAAATCAGGTTTTCAAATTATACTTAAGTGCAAAGGTACAATAGGCAAGTATAGCTCTAATACTGGATAAATCAGTCAGCACAAACCCTACCTATTTTAATGATCTCAGCACCTTAAGGGCTCCAGTGCCTCAAAATGGAAATGTAGCTGATTTTTACCTTGAAGAATAAAAGTCTACATACATTGTTTTGATCTATATGGTTCCCTCACACCACAGTGACTGCTGTTCCGATGGCCAAGTGGACTGCTTTAGCAGGGGGGTTAGAGGAGATGATCTCCAGAGGTCCCTTACAACCCCATATCATTCTGTGGTTCTGTGATTCTTCCTTCTTACTTTATTAAAGTAAAACAAAAGGGAAAGTGATGATATAATTTTCCATTTTATTAAGCCTGTGGAAGCAAATGATGTAATGAGGACTGTCAAAGCTAAGTGTCACAAATATATATCCTTTGATTCATTCTGCTCTTGAGCTCCAATATTTAAGACCCTATTGAGTATGACTCGAGCACTGATGTCAGAACCCAGCATATTTAGGCTTTGGTTGGTATGGATCATAACTAATATTATTTAAATTTACTTTTTGTCCCTGAATTAGACATCCGTTGAAGGCACACAACAATTATCAGTGAGTATTTCTAAGATTAAACTTCCTTATTATCTAATGGTACCTATAACAACAAAAGAAAATAAAATGGTTATTATCTTAAGGACCTAAACAATTCAAAAAACAAATTAAGCTTAGAGTGAAATAGGAACTGGGTTAGAAATCCTCTTCTGAACAGTTAGTCTGCGAATGTAATTACTGAAGAAACTACAGCTAATCAGCTGTGAATTGTATCCATTAATTAGTATTTGCCCTGGAGAAATGAGAAAAAATCAGTAACAATGTTAACACTGCAATGCACTGATGAGTACTGAAACACAGGGCCCTCAGCGTTTAGTCAAGCAGGTGGCTCCAATGGTCCAAGTAATTTAAAAAGCTCTCACCTGAAGTGCAGAGCTGGAATTACAAAGCACTTCTTGCATATCTTTGTATCTATATAAGGCTATAATTAATGGCTTTTAATTTAGAAACACTTTGTGATCAGCTGGGAACAGTTATAAATCATTCTAAATAGAACAAGGGGTTCTTGTCTATTTTAGTAAAATAATTTGGGGAAGATGTTTTTTTGTGAAATGACTCTTGTTGCAGTCAACATTTTCCTCCGCTTGCTTTCTAAAGGAACCCTTGCTCAGACCCCTCGACCACCTGGGAGCATTCCCATGGCTGACAGCAGACCTTCCAATTCAAGGCCAGGTCCAGTGATGTGCTCTGACCAGGTATCCCCTGGAAGGGTCCCACCCTTGGATTTTCCTGGGACAGAGTCGGGTGCAGCACCCAGTCCAGCTACCTTTTGGCTTCCTGCTGGCACTAGGATGCCTTAAAAATAATTTAGCCATAACGATTAGCAGGTTTTGCATAAAATTCTGCATCTGAAGATCTCAGAGCACCCTCACTCTATAGCTACACAAAAGGATAAAATACTTGAGCTTCCTCTGGCAGCACATACCATTGTGTTACAAACTTCAAAAAACCAACAGATTTGTTGCCTTTGATTTCAGGAGTTCAACAAACTTCATCTTAAGTTCTGAAACATATATTAAGCATGAGTGCCACGACTCACTGCCACAGCAAACCTTTGGAAACCACAGGCACGTGCTGATTTCATGAAATGGATTGCAAACAAACAAAACCTCTTCTGAACTTGCTGTGAATCACAGCAAGTTGTTCTTCACGCAAATCCTTGCATTAAAACTATGACAGTTTAGTCCTCTACTTCTTTGATGTTGCCAGGACACTTGAACCTTGGCCCTACTGATGTCCGTAAGGACCGACACGAAGACTGTAATGGGAGAGACTGGATGTCTGCTTACTAGTACCCTGCACAAAGAATGTCAAGGAATTTGAGTATTTCTAAAATAGCTTGTTGAAGCTCTTCTCATAGCTTTGCCCATCAAACCTGAAGCCCAACATCTGGCCTCCCTCTCCTCTAGCAAGGCTGTGTATTTGCAACACTGAGGGAAAAGTCATGCCCTCTCTTCTTTCCCCAACACATGGACTAATGAAAACCAAATCAAGCCCTGCCCAGGAGTGGGGATATAAAAACTGTATCACTGCCCCACTTACTTCTACAAACTATGTGTTTTCATAGCCCAAACCTCCTGGGCCAGACGCTATGATACCCATTTGGAAATCCACACACCCCACCTGGGCGTTCAGGCTCCCCTTTGGGCTCACCAGAGCTTAAATACTGGTGGGTTACAAAAGCAGAGACTAACAAAGAGCTGTTTTAAGGAAGAAGTCTGATACGATGAACGCCACAGAAAACCTTGGCAGTTCGGGATGAAAATCAGTGATTAAATGTCCAGAGTCTGCATTCCTACTGAAAAAAATATTCAGAAAAATCCCACAAGGGTAAATAGTGGCCACGGTCTGGGCTCTCCTTCTGCAATTGGGATGAGTCAGAAGCCACAGCAAGAAATAAAACAAGCAAAAGAGAAGTTAACACCAAAACCTCATAATATTAAAAAAAGCATAAAAAGTAATGCCAGTAACTGATTTTCAAGCACTACAGACACGCAGAATAACATTTTGAACTATAAAAGTTAATGGGAATTTTGCTACTGATTTTAATGTAGAGATTATTTTACTTAAAACATTCAGTCATTAGTATTTATTACAACCACATTTCTGTCTTCAAATTGACTCAATTATGGTGCAACTCCAGTTTGAAAATCATTAGAACTCACCCCCAATATTCATTTCCTAGAAAGTGCAAATGCGTAAGTAACTTGAAACCAGACATAGAGGAGCCCAGACTTTTACCTTAGCATCTCAATGAGACAAAAATGTTTTAATGTTCAAGGATAACATTAGATTAATCATGCAAATACATTAGATTTTCTAAATTATGGTTTTCATACTATTGCTGCTTAATTTAATTGTGAAACCACAAGCAAGAAGAAATCACTGGAAGGGTAACTGTTCCAGCACAAAATACTATCAAAACCATGGAATGTGAATAAATGTCCCAAATGAAAAATTCAACCAAAATCTATCCAGAACAGGAATGAAACACATTTTATCATCTTCTCATGACTAAACCTGAGACTTAAAATTTGCTTCAAAGGAATGTTTCAATTCTGTACTCAAAGACTACATATGTTATATCTGAGAATAAAATAAAAAAAATCAAAATAGAGTCATTACAGAATCCACTCCCCCCACCTTTTTTTTTTAAATTGTTTTAAGAAAGCCCTATCTGAAGACTTACTGCAAAGCAGAATTCAGAGTTAGTTATCATGGCACTACCAGTTCTTTCAAAATTATTAATGTTTAGTCAAAATACACATTTAAAGTTTCTCAAGAAAAGTATTTCCAGACAAAGTTCTCACCAGCTTGATGCCGACCTACTGCCTGTGGAACTAGCTCTAAACTAGTTCTGTCACAGCACTTCATATCCACTGGCATATGTATTTTAGATTGTTAGACATCCAAATTATATCCTTTCTGATGCCATTTTATTGCCTACAGAAAATGGCAGCCTCAACTGATCATGCTTCCAGTATTTGTCTAATAAAATCAGAAGCCATATTTTTAAAAATATTGGTCATTAATAAAATCATTCTTTTACAGTGTGAGCATGCTCATTTTTTTAATATAGAATAATATCTTCTTGCACAAATATATATTATGGCAAGGATCTCAGTTCTATCTTCATATTTGGCAAATTAATTCCTCTGAGGTTACACTATCCTTATGAGTAAAAAGAAAGATAACGATCCCAAAAGATGTAATTACAGACCAAAACTAAATTACTTTGCAGGTCTAAGTACTGTATCTTAATAATTTCACCAGAGAACATCTTCACTGCATTTGGGCAGATTTGATTTTGCTGCCTGACCAATAATTACAGCTCTGGCAAATACAATGTCTGATAAGGACATCAATTAAGAATGAGCATTGTGTTATTTTAAAAAAAAAAAGAAAAATTCATCATGTTCACAGCCTGTCTGATTGAATGAAATGCCAAATTAAATTAATGGAGATTGCTAAGTCTAGCTGGCTGGTGGGGAACCATGCAGAAAGTGGGACAGCATAGACAATAAACTGTCTGTAATTAAAAGATGAGAAGCTGGACTAATGCTACTTCAGCCTGATTACTCCAAACAAAACAATATACACTAAAATTATTCTGGCAACAGAAGTAGATGGAGTGGGAGGAGGGCTGGGAGAGGGGCTTTTTCTTTTTTAAATAGTATCACCTATCACAATCTATGAGCAGCAACGTCCTCATCAGATGTATTAAATTAAATATTGGTTTTTCTCATCAGGAAACACAATTTATTTTCTCAATTAACATAAATATAAGAGACGAGAATTCTCCAATCATTTCTGTGTAGATGGATATCCAGCTAATCTCTGTAGAGGCTTTGCTTTTAAGTATGATGTGTTCCTAGCAGGAGCAGAGTGTTCTTTTCTGGAAGAGCAAGTCCTTCATGACAGTTTCAATACTTCAGAAGCAGTAGGTGGTATTCATATTATTTTAGAAAATACAAGTATTCTACTTTATTTTTGCTATTAGAAACAATGAGGCAGCTTTTAGTAGCTTATATGGATGCAACACCACTAAAGTTGTTAGGGATTTATATAATTATAAGTGAATGAAGTGTCTTTTAAAACATGAATTTTAAAACCTTGTAAAGAAAGAGGTAATTTTACCTCGGAGTGAATGCAAAATCATATCCTCAATTTTGAGGCTACACAGCTCCCCATAGAAATTTCTGGGAGGACACTGTCCTCTGGCAGGACACTAACATTTTGGAAGCAATAGCACACACTGCCAGATACAAGAAATTATTATTTACCACAGACAACATGCAGCTACTGGAGGCTGAGGATCCAGTCACCGAGAATGAAGGTGATGGAGAATTGGACCAGAAGCTGTTAAAAAGCTGCACGTTTGGGTCAGCCCTTCAGCAAATATCAGGACCCAGCTCCTGTCTCCCAGTTACATCAAAGATCAAACGATTATATGCGTGCCTGCGTGCACAAGGATGTGGATACAGCCATGGAGACAATGGTTTTCTCAACAAAAGATACATTTTTTGAAGAATTTCACAAGGTATTGGGCCACTAGTTGACACGTGTTACATATGCCAAGTATTATATTTGAGCCTTTCCATTGATAATCTTGCAGCAAATTTAGAATTATTATAGGATAATACAATAGAAATCAGCTTTCTGAGACAGATTACAGTATTATTCTTATTTTCAGTAGATAATATCTTCTGGAAGCATTTCCTGTTAAATTCTGCCTGCAAATTCTCTAGGAAAGATCTTCGTGTACGTGTGAAAAACTACACGGAAAGTGTTACTCTTCGTGACTTCTGCCACCAGAACTTGGTACCCGCCAGTTATTCCTCTCTTTCTCCCATTTCAGGGTTCTCTAACACACTGTAGAAGGACCCTGCAATAACCAGGAGGAGATGCAAGCCCTGGTGAAAAAAAAAGGAATTCCTACAGGGAATTTCACACCAGAAAGCTTCATTAGCTTAAGAACACGTTGCTGATGAGCAACTACCCAACAACTGAGAGGAGCACAAAATGTTAAAATAAATAGATTTAAGCACCCGGTTTTGCAGTCACATCCCTAATGGTGAATTTTAGGTAAATGAATAATCTCATCAGTGGTTCATTAATTATTGAATCTGCACATAAGTGTCTGTACAATCACACATTTGACAGTCTTTTGATATTTAAAAATCTTAAAAGCCTTTAATTCAGGGAACCATTTAGATTCCAATTTTTGAGTCTTAAACATCTGCCACACTAATTGTTATATATATGCTTATATACGTGTGTCTACACATCTATATATGCATACGTATATTCTCTTTGCTTAGAGTCAAAAAAATCTGTGGGATAAAATACTTGAGCAAGATCTTGAAGAAAAATAGACATTTATATTTTATTCATTTTTCTTCAAATCTCCATCTGACAAACTGTTTGTAGATAGTACAGATTTAAAAGTTTTAGGAAAGCAATTAGAAAGAAAATATTTGAAGCTACTTTAAAAGCTTTCAGCCAGCAAATAAAAACTTTGACAATAACAATAAAAAGCACTGAATTAATCTCCCTAATTCCAGCCAAACTCTTTAATATGAACTCCTTCAGTGGATTCCATGGCCAAAAGCAGTAAGTGAATGATATTTTGCCAAGTGTGATACTGTGCAAGTCTTAGGAACAGAAATGAAAGGAATATTTAATGGTCTCATGTTAGACATTTTCAGATCTCTTAAGAAGGATGCAGTCTGTAAAAGTTTTTATATGCAAGAAGTAACTTTATATGAATATGCACAGTATTATTATTCTGTTGACTGACAGTCGAGGCAACTCAATATTTGCCAGATTTGTAAAGCTATTTATTCCCTATGTAAACATAAATATTAAAAGACGGTCCAAAGTGCAACCCTGGTCATTTATAAATGCATAAGCATTTATACAAGATTAAGGTGTTACAAAATTAGTCTGAATATTGAAGGTTCTCTCCAAGACAAACATACCAAATGTTTTGCTGTCACATGTTCAAGAAGTTTCAATCTACCATTTGGGCTCTTTGTAGGCAAGAATGGATTTTTTCATTCTGCCCACCTTGGCTTCAAAGGTAGTAAAACAGAGACTCAAACCTGGATTCTTAATATATCTTTGCCTCCACCTACATATACCAAAGACTACTTTTTCCTTAGTAGAAGGTTAATACAAGTATCAGACCAACCCACTAAGTTTCACATAAAAAAAAAAGGCTCCACAAGATCTACAGCTGTTACTTCAAAGAGCTCTGAAGTACATTCACCATCATCACACCCTGTTACTGCCTGAAGCTTAAAATACAGGGAGAGGCCAAATGTTAAGATAAACACATTCAGCAACAAAGCCAAGGAAAGGCCACTGTAGTGACAGTATTTGTTAAAAAATATATGAATATTGAAACAAAGTGTTTTCTTTCTTTACATTTTAACCTAGAGTTGTTTGTGATGATGAACTACAAAATTATTTTGGGGATCACTCTCACGAGCATATACTTGTTGCTGGAATAAATTAGACATAAACTGCCATGGAATGGAACTGCCATTGCTAAAATGCAAAATAACTTACTTACATGGGTAGGCCTCTTGTTTATACATATTTTTCTATAACTTTGTGTCAGTTTAGACTCCACGTGAGAAAGGTCTTACCAAATATGCAGTTTCATAGCATCCATTCAACGAATGCATTTTGTGAGTTATATTTATACAGTTAATTTATTACTGACCAGCTCATGTTACACGTAAGATCTTATTTCTGGTGACCTCAGAGGACAGATGGCAGATAAATTATGCTTTCTTCCACAACAGCTCTAAAGAACTGCAGCAAAGGTAGAGCACAACTGCTCCCTTTCCATGTCCCTGGGAGAGGGTGGAAATATCTCTACCTTCCATGATGTTTACCAAGTGGAAGAAGACCAGCAGCCTCTCAGAAGGGCCTCGACACTTACGTGTGGCACTGCAAAATCACCAGCAAAAGTAGACCCCAACCCAATCTGTGGACCTGACTTTGGGGCTGCCCCTCCAGCCTGCCTTCCTAGGGACCTCCGGTTGGGACAGGAGCACCAACGCCAGCAGTGGGTGCCTTCACTGGAGGCTCGTGCCCCGCTGGAGACAGGTGTCCTCGGGCACACGTGGGACCTGAAAGCCAGCGAGGTGCTGAGGGAGAGCAGCACCATGTCCCCTCCTGCACTAACACAGGTCAGTATTAAGGGCGCTTCTTTAACTCCCCCTCAGCCCAGGTATAAGACAACTACCCCTACACCTCCATTTGAATATCCCTTTGCCCTCAACAGTGTTTTTTTTTTAACACCTGCAACAGTTTTAATAGGTTTTTATGAGGGGGGGTAAAAAAAAAAAAAGGCGTAAATACAGAACTATTTCTGCCATATGAAAATTTCTCTTTTACCTTCCTTTTCAAGGCACTAAGTTCATACAACCAAGGTGTTAATCATGTCTCCCCCCTTCATATTTATTTGATATAAGCTGTCTAAGCATTGAATCTAAGCATTTCTTAACATAATGACAGTATTTTATTCTTAGAATCCCAAGAAATAGTTTTATATCACTATATTCAAGATTACTGTAACATTTTCTCACACGAATTTAAAGTGATGTGATTATACTGCAATTGGGCTGTAAGTAGCTTTTCTTAGAATCTTATATCAAATTTCACTCACTCCAGCGAAAATCATAAATTCCATTCTAGGCTGTGATTCAGCTCTACTACACTAGCAAATTATATCAAGTTTTAAATATAAAATTGATAGAGAAAGGGTGAAGCAGATGTAGACATCTTATAATAATCATAATGGAGGATTAGTCAAGACACTTTTGGGCTAAAATCAGTACATGCACGAAATCTTAAATGTCTCAACTCTCAGTCATGTTGATACCATGGATTCCTGCAACCTTTTTTCCTGCAAAATTAAATACTTTCCATTTTAGAAATACTAATCATAATCGAATAGAAAGATAGTGTTTCTTATAAGTCTATATTAACTTTACATCGTTACGTGCAAAGCTGTACAAAGCAAGTCATCCATCGCAAAGGCAGTCTGTAGGATGTAATCTGCTCTTATTACCCCATACCCCAACAAGAAACAGAGAAAAAAAAAACAGAAATGCAGAAACACAGCAGCACTAGGATGGCCACCAGCAGATGCCCTTCTGTGTGGGAAGAAGAGGGAAGCCCAGATGAGGCTCAAGGATTTCATACGGGAACTCCTGACACCAGGAGCTGTGCAAGACGCTGACAGACAGGCACAAGATTTGGGAATTTTGCTCAGCTGAAGACTGTTTCCAAGTTGGAAAAATTACGTGTGGCAACATAATAGAGTTTGGAGATGCCTGTTGGAAACAGGCCCGTAACAGGCTTCCTCCTGTTTCTTCATCTTGCATCAACCTTAAACCTGGAGGATTTCTCCGCTATTTTTAGCTGGGGCTGGATTACAAATCCCACAGCAGGGAAACCTCCAGAGAGTCTTCAGCAACAGCTAACTTTATTTAAACATGCAAGATTGAATTGGATGCAATGCTCTACAATAACAGTAGAGGAGAATTAAATTTAAGAGTGGAATAATCCCTCATGCTAGTTTGTATTCCTAATTTATGCCATTGAGACCAATCAGGCTTAATTTATCTAGCTTTAGCTTCCCACTGTTTCATTCCAACCTAAAGGCAACGTTTTGGGCAGCAGAAACTTTATTTTGTAGGTGAGTAACCTACTTTAATTGCATTTTCATCCATTACTAGAGCCTAGCATTTGCTTCACTTAATTGGGTCAGTGTATTTCTTCTTGTAAGTGGGCGCAGAAATTACTTCTGATATTGATTGCAGCCCCTGAGGTTCTGCCGAGAGTTGAGGGCACCCAAAGGGGACACAGCAAATTCCATTTATGACAAGTGACATGAATAAAGTTTCAATCAAAACCTTCGTTCTCAGTAATAAAATAAAAAATAACAATAAAATAAAAAACCAAACATGAAAACCCTATTGTAAAAATATTAAAACTTCTATTAAGGAAATTAATGCCGGTTAAGAAAAATCAGGTTGCTCTGTTCATAATCTTATTTCAAATGCTACCTGACCAACAGCCTCACAAATGCAGGGCAGGAAACGCCCAGCACCATACGAAAGCCAGGCCTCTCAAGACTCCAGGTGATCTTCAGCACTGATGGTTGTAAATACTAACGACTAATTAGCGTTCAAATTAAGTGCATATTAAGAAGCACACCAGGCATTTCAGTAATGTAATTTCTCCTCATAATTTTCAGATGCCAAAGAAAAAAAAAACGCAATGCTTTTTTAATATATGCCTAAAAATGATAATAAAAGCTCTCTTCGATAGTCAAGTACTACACTTCATGTCTTGATGTGAGCAAGCCTGAGCTTTGATGCATGCAAATCCTTGAGTTTCTTTTATTGAAGTATAAGAGATGTCAGATCCTGGTGGCATTTCTGCTGCCAGGCTGTTCCACAGCTCACAACTCACGCTCTGAAAATATTGTCCTAATTTAGTGGATGGAGAGAATACTCCATTCACACCCAAGATGGGCAAGAAGTTCATTACTTCTTAGTTACATTTGAAATAATCAGATTTAGCTTTAGTATGAATTCAAACTGTATGAATTAGCTGTAATCTCCTCATGAACTTCCTTTGCCTGAATGTTCAGAAACTGCAAGATATGCCTAGGAATACCCGTTAATTACAAGCCAGGTTAATAACTAGAGGTCAAATGGGAAAAGTCACAAGCTTTATATTCATGTAGCACTCTGCAGTTTTCCTTATCAGCTGGCTGTCACGATGGAGGTCTGAGCTCCTCAGAAACATTTCCTCAGGTGTCTCTGAGACAGTGTTTTTGAAACAGAAACCATGCCTTATCAAACCAAATAATTCTTTGTACCATAACCCTGTGCTTTTGGCAGGCAGACGCCCACTACAACCAGCTGCAAACCACTGGGAGTTCCCTCATTTTTATTTCACATCTTGAACCTTTTCATTCCATCCCGCTTTTAGAAGCAGAAAATTTCCCAGAGATCAGAAATCTTTGTGTAGAGACATGGACTTGGTACACTCTCAGAAAATCCTATATATTCAGGGTTTTGTTTTTTTTTTTCCAAATACCCAGGGCTACAGCTGTCTCGTTACTGTGTTATATTTTGGGCCACATAACAACTTCACCCAAGTTTTATGACACGGACAGATTTTGTTTCTGTGATACCAAAGTTGCATAAGAGTTGAGAACTACTAATCCCATGTCCAGTTCTGGAGAGAAAGTGAGAGGATGCAAAACCAACAGAGCAAGGGTGGGGAAATAACCAACCAGTCACAGCAAAAGCTAAACGGTATTCTGAATCATGATTGTCCCTTCATTTGTATAAGCATCTAAGAAAAACTTCTGATAATGTTTTATTGTCCGGTGATTTTTAGACTTAAAAAAGTCCAACAAACCCATTATCCTCAAGGTAATGATTTTTTTTTTGCCTGTAATCATTTGCCTGATCTTTCCTGGAATTATGGCAACAGTTCTCCAGTGAAAAAGATTTCCTTTTCTAATCAAACCAAGGTTGCTCAATCGTATTTTCAAAACTTGTTAAGAACAACATAAAAAAAAATAAAATATATATATATATATATGTATTTTCATATATAGATGTATTTTCATGGGAGAAACAAGTTGTCTATATACACATAGTCTAACTTTGAGAGGAATAAAATTATAAACAAGGGCTGTAAAATGATGTACAATGGGTAGTAGGAGACAGAGAAAAGGTGGAAGAAAGGCCCATAGAATGGTCCAATAAGACAATGATTGCCAGAGCAGGATAACAAAAATTAGCTGATCAGATGGGTAAGGAAAAGATAAACTGAAAACTGGTAAGAGAAAAAGGATGAAAATAAACTTTAAGGAATGATTAACACAAAGGAGAGGTATTCAAAATTAAAAGAAAAAATATTTAGAAGTTTGTGATTCCTCATAAAACATGGGTTTGAGAGCATCTAGAAGGAATTCAAAGCATATATATTTACGCACACTTTCAAATGAATGACATTTTTTCATGTTTTGAAAAAAATGGACGTCTTGTAACAGTGAATATGAAATTTGAGTTCTCCTTTTTCCTTTGTCTCCCATACAATCTTATGGTTTTGCCTTCCCAACAGTACGGAACACTTGTCAATGTCCACACTCAAATACATCCATGGGAAACTCTGGGGAACATGCCCATGATGATCCTTCACGCTTCTCTGTGCGGGACCTTCCTTATCACCACTGAAACCAACAAGAGATCACACATGACACAGGAATCTATTCCAGTGCTATAATCTCACCTTCACCCAACCATATATAAAACCCACTTGTAAGAAATGCCTCCACTCTCTCTCTCCCTCTCTCTACATATATACCAAAAGGCAAAACTTCCCTATCTCTCATAAAATCAAAATGTAAATAATAATT
The DNA here is from genome assembly GCA_004320125.1 of Scolopax mira. Lineage (NCBI taxonomy): Eukaryota > Metazoa > Chordata > Aves > Charadriiformes > Scolopacidae > Scolopax > Scolopax mira. The sequence goes on from BJBW01004270.1 coordinate 262,092, forward strand.
CATTTTAGGGTCATCTAGGAAAAACAGAAATCTGCAATGGGACTCACCAAGGAGAAAAGTGGTGAAGGGTTATTTGCCAACATAAATCAGGCCATACCATCCGGTTCAGATGGTGGTGATGTGCTGTATTCCAGTAACTGGAATATCATCTGTAGCTAAACTAGCTACTATAAAAAAAATAATAAAAGGGCTATCAATTTTCATGTCAACATATAAATATATCATCTTCTGAGATAACAAAAAAGTTTCTGCCATGCTGTATTATTTAACCCTGCATGTGTGAAAAGGGGTTAAGGAGTGAGTGAGGGTGCATGTATTGATTAGATTCCTTACAGAGAAGTATGCACTAAATGGTTCATAAAAAGAATACTAAGTTGAAAGAATACCCAACCTCCCTAAATATGGCAAGTTTTACATTTCCTCTATAAATCCCTCACTATTCTTAGATGCAGATTCTCTTCTACTGTGTTCACTTCTCCTACATTTTGCTCCATAAACATAGATTTGGATAAATTCAGGCCCCTTTCTGGTCTCTTAATCCCCTCTGAAGGGGGATGCTGCTGGTTCAGTAACCTCTGTCTGCTTCAGACACAAACAGTGGTGTTCAACTCCTGAACATCACAGTGCTTCAACCTCATCAATGGATTTTTTTATTATCAAAATCTAAAAAATGGCAATTTCACACACTTCAGATAAGAACTTCTCAGGTCATCTCAACAGTCTCACCAACATTTAGAATGAGCATCAACAACAATGAAGGAGATTTACAGCATCTCCAGCTTCCATAAAAGAGTCACATGTGGGATTCAATTCCAGCTATCGGCAGCAGTGGGTACCAAACTAAAGGACATTCCAGTGACTCGATGTCACTGATGATGTCAGCCCTGGCACCTGCAGCCATGTCTTCAGTGAACTCAGGTTCCAGAGAAGATCCCGTTGTGCATCATGCCTCAAACCTCCAGCCACTTTTAGTTATTAACTCTATAATGCAGCATCCCTTTGCTTAGGCTGATACAACCGGTTTTGAGGTCCCACTGCAAAAAAGAAACACTAAACTCATCAG